>JAIPRM010009242.1:0-15011 GCA_025469315.1 Stegophylla sp. TES_Ste_2020
AATTGAGAAATTCAAAAAATGACCTCTTTAAAGTACAATCTAGAGGCGAATCGGGTTTCAAAAAGTTATTGATCGAAACTTTTGGATAAGTATTTCTATACGAAAAGTTGTACACAGAAAAAAAAAAATAAAAAAATAAACATCATTGTAAAAACACTAGCTTCTTCACTTCGTTCAGAATCTAAAACATTATTTTATACTTTATTAATTTCATATAGGTACTAAACATTTTTTTTCATCAAAATATCGCTCTTATTATAGTCTATTTTTATTTAAATCTTCTTAAAGTTTTGGTTAAAAGAAAATAGTTTTAAAGGAGCTTTTGTCAAATTTTAGGTAGTTTTTCGCAGTATTTAAATATTTTTCAAGTGTATATACTACATACGGTTTATTTACCACGTTAAAATGAAATAACCTTCTAATAAATTAAATCTATGCTTTTTTATTATAACAACTATTTATTATATTACAACTAATCCATAGACAATATTATATATATTCGCATGATGAACTCATCTACCACAATTATTCTTAGTGCTTTTTGATGGTAGCCGAGGTGGATGGATTATCAATTACGTTTTTTCATCAATTTTTTAATCGCACATAAATGTCACTCAATAATTACTTGTTTCCTATTTGTTGTAACGCAAATGAATTATTTATCGTAAGAATTTATATCCAATAATTGTTGACGGTTTTCTACTGCTCATCATAATCATGAAAGACAACAAATATATTATAGGTTCTACCTGAATTAATGTATTATTATATAATATATACAATAGTTGAAAACACAATAATGTTCATAGTTTATTGTAAGATATTTAAATATTTTATATTATCTATACTTTATATAGGTAGTTCTTTGCTGAATTCAATTTTTGATTGAAGTTGAAATGTATATAAACATATGGGAATTAAATACTTACTAATATCTTGTATGAAATAAAATATTGTAATAGTTTTATTTTTGATTGTGTGTATGTGCGATTTTATTTACTCTGTACTTTCAAACGATAACCGTGGTTCTAATTTGAATTAATTGATTTTTTTTTTTTTTCAAATTAAATTTATGTAATTACAACATTTATTACACCAATTTAATTAAGTGGTGTTTTAGTTAATTGTAGAGCGCTGGATATTAGTAATTAATATATTCTAATAAATAATAATAGATATAATAATACATAATAGTATAATACTGATTGTGATAACAAATGGAATTTGTTTAACATTAATAATAATACAGTTATTACTTTACAACATTCAAACATTCAATGAATCAACACATACTATAGCCACAATAATATACGATTTAAATATTAAAGTTGTGTGCATTATTGAGCTTCCCAAAATGAATAATATACAAGATAAACATAATATTTCGTTAACAGGTTTTCAATTTAAAATTAAATACTTAAAGATGTATAAAATACAATAGTGGTTTTAATTTATTTCGATTCGTTGACACTCAACGTGGTATCATTTATACTTTAAATTGTATAAACATATTGAATATTACAGAATTTAAATTATATATACATATAATAATGTCAATTATTATTTTATTGAAAATATAAATCTAATAATCGTGATTAAGTCATTTTAATACTCACTTATAAGTGTTGTACGATGGAATGTTGAAAAATTATGGCTTTAAGCCAAGATCCGAGTGTAAAAACAATAAACCATAGAATGCGTTTAACTGTTGAAATATAATTTTAAAACACGTATTTTTCTCTTGATATATGGTATATATGGTACGTACATTCTATTTTGACGTTTAAATTTTCTTTTTAGAACTCGAACCGTTAAAACATCGAAGCCATTTAACAAACAAAATTCTATTTTAACACAGCGAAATATAGTTATTATAATATTTATGTTATGTATGTAGTTGGATATCACAATATGCTCATTGTAGAGTAGAATATTTTATTATTGAACTGTTTTATTAAAACAACCATAATACTTAATGGTAATGAATGTAAATAATATTTCATAAACACATCATTGAATGAATCAAACTCTTTAATTTTTAAAAAATTGTTGCCATAAAAATATTTTTCTCATCAAGTGTGAAATTTCAATTAAAATTAAAATATAATATAAGTACTCACTTGCCAGTGAGTAAAGAAATAGCTTAAAAGAAATTGATATTATTTTTATTGTCAGTATCAGAAATAACTATAGTAAGTGACACTAACCTATATCTGTTATGAATTATATGTTAAAAATTAATAGATTTTTTTATTTTAATTTATAAAATTGTAACAAACTATCACAACTCTTTATATAGTTTGACAATCGATAAATTTACCGCAATTTTAAAACCTAAACAGCATAAAATTGATTCTACTGAATACAAATTAGTCACGTAGTACTTTGTTACAACATAATATATTATTCGAGCGTCATATTATCTAATTTAGTAAGTAGATATCACTAGAAGTTAGTACTCGAAATTCAATTTCAATAATGTTCTGTACAACACAAGCACAACACTAAAACGTGCTCCTTTGTCGATACACATTTATAATGAGTTCGTACAATTTAACGATTACTAATTAGTAATTACTATTAAGTACTTCGTAAAATGACTGTTTATAATCATTGTTAATGTCTACACACACACACACACACACATAATATACATTCAAAATCAAATGTATAATTCAAACCATATGAATAATTATTGTGAATATGGCATATAGTATTGAGCACTTGTCTACTTTTTTATACTTAGAAAATATGACTTAGAAATTTATTATTCTTCAACGGTCCTTATAAGCAACAGGCTCTAATGCATAAAATATTCACATCAAACGACACATTTTATACATACTTAATGAAATTAAAAACTTAAATAAATGCAACTATTGTTCGTTTTATAGTAAAAATACGTTAGGAGTATTAGGGACAAATGACTATAAAACATATTTTAATAACGCGTTATAAGTTACCTATAATATTATTCAAATCAGTGAAAATATTGTTGTTTTGGGTGTGTATAATTTTCAAGAAACGATCAATAATTTCTTTTTAATAAGACGATTCTGAACGAAAGAAGTTAATATGTAATATAAAAAACAATAATAGTCGTGATTTCCAACACACTCACCAAGAGTGTCTGACCCGAAGAGCGAAGAATATCCGTGAAGTCATAGTATGTTATAGTATGTCCGGCTTTCTTCTATACTTTACTTTATTTTTTTTTTTTATTTAATAAATAAAGAAAGGAAATACAATATAATGAGAAAAAAATGTGTTAGGAAAATGTCAACAATTTTTTTTTTTCATATTTTCAAATTTTTCTTGCTCCAAAATGTTTCTCATATTATTATCTATGTATATGTTGAAATTTTTTTGAAAATGAAGAATTGAGAAATTCAAAAAATGACCTCTTTAAAGTATCAACTAGAGGCAAATCCGGTTTCAAAAAGTTACTGATTGAGACTTATAGACAAAAGTAGATCCACACGAAAAAGCGTATTCAAGAAAAAAATAATAATAATAATAAACATAATTGTAAAAAACAGTAGCTTCTTCATTTCGTTCAGAATCTAAAAATATTCAATTTTCAATGCCGCGATACCGAACTCACACAATGAAAGTCGCACGTATTCTTTTAAAGGTTATCTTCTCGTAAATCAATTTTATAGTATTAACGCACTTGTCTATATTATCATAAATACTGCTGAATATTTGTAAACACAATTCAATTAATCGACTTAGTGAATTTTATAAGCACAATTTAAACGTGTTATAGAAATATAAGTTATATACCTATAAAAGTAATAGGTACATATAACATAAATAGTTGTAATCATTTACATTTTTCGGTGGATTTTATCGTTGTTTAATGCACAACTAAAATGTAAGTGATTTTTCTTGATTTTTTTCAAAATATTTCATTGAAATATGTTATAATTCAATCAATAAAAAAATGTTTTTCAATAAACACATTATTTGCAGTGTTGTGCGAAAGCGCATAATAATATATGGACAAAAAAACGCGAAAGTCAAAATCAAAGAAATCCCTCAGTGCCAACACTATATTATCGCATACACGTAGCGTATTTTAATAAATTAAGTTAAATATATATTAAGGATCCCATACGTCCCGTATTTCACAGGATTGTCCCGTATTTGAAAAAAGCGTCCCGGTGTCCCAACAAAAGGTCCAAAATAACACTTTTGTCACGTATTTCGGATGATCCGTCCCATATGTATACCTTTTAGATTCTGAACGAAGTGAAGAAGCTTATGTTTTTACAATGATGTTTATTTTTTTATTTTTTATTTTTTATTTTTTTCTTCCTCGTAAACACTTTTTTGTATAGAAATACTCGTCCAAAAGTTTCGATCAATAACTTTGTAGATTCAAAATCGAACCCAGATGGTACTTTTAAGAGGTCATTTTTCAAATTTCTCAATATTTTTTTAAAAAATGCGAAAAAACTGAAAAAAAAAATGTCAAAATATGCAATTACCGCAATTTCCGTAAAATTGAAAATTACTTTTTGACATAACTTCTAAAATAATGCAGCTAATGACTTGAAATTTTCACCAACCACTAGAAATAGTTACGAGAAAATTTCATAAAAATTTCAAAAAGATTTGATCAATTTCAAGTTAAGTACAGCATTTTGAAAATTTCGGAAATTTCTAATTTTTTGTTAGTTTTTATGTAATTAAATTTTTGGTGTTTGATATTAAGACTTGAAAATGTAATATGATCTCACTGACATATATGTCTATTTGATCTGAAAAAATCTCAAAAATCGTTTGACAGCTTTTTTTTTTATAACCGTTTGAAGTTAGAATTTCGACTAAATTCGTTAGTTTTACCTAAAATCACGCACTTTAACGTACATATAAGAAAATTGGCCAAACCGATTGTTTTGAAATTTGGTGTCTAGATAGAGAATCTCACACACACACACACACACACACACACACATGATTCATATTTTTTTAATTTCAATGTTTTTTTTCAATAAATATTACCGAGTTACATATTACAAATAATCGAAGACTGTTGGCAGCTTGTTCGAATACATATATAACTCCATAAATCCGTTTTTGTCAATTTTCCAGTTAAGGATAAAAAAAAAATTGTTTACACATTTCTTCGTGTAATCCGATGTGTATGTCACAGTACACGTTTTTCTAAATAATTATACAATGCGGCATAATATTATAATATATCTATATGGGAATTATCGTTTTATAATAATAACGCGAGTTATTGCAGGGATTTAATAGTTTTAATTATTATTTCAACACGACGTTATACCCGGGGATTAAATATTATTATTAAAACGGGCAATGATCGGAAACATTTTATAACGCCATTAAAAAAAAAAAATCAAATAAATGTTTTTATACGTTTATATTATATTGTATTCATCGTGCAGCGTAGATTCACATACATAATATTATATCCAATATTATAATAGTGTATGTGTAACTTGTAAGTATATAATAATAATAATATATATATTATATAACGCACATTAATCTTTTATAATAGTGACGGTATAGAATAAAAACACGTTTTATTTTTCTGTAAGAATTGATTGATGTGAACTACGAGTCGGTATTTGTACCCCTATATATGGTAATGTCGATTCTTCTACTATATATAACTGTATAATATTCAGGGCAATTGGCACGCGCGCGCAGGATAACACTTTTGCATCAGCAGCAGCAGCAGCAGAAAATGTGACACGAACACTAGTTATATTATATAAAAGTCAACTGATCTATTTTTCGCGACCAAAGGCGTAGGCAAGGGAAAGGTTTGGGGGATTTAAACCCCTCCCGTTAATAAACTCTTAATCGAATAAATTTACTATTTTCATAAGGTGAAAATATGTGTACGTTTATAAAATATTAATAACAGATTTTTTTTTGCTTATAAAAACGTATTTTCAATTCTTATTTCAGTATCAAACATTAAAGATTCAACTGTAAATATATATACTTATAGTATTTTGTATTATTATATAATAACTTGCTTCACTTTTTTCTGTTTTAAAAAATGTTCAATAGGAACCTAATATGTATAAAAGATGTTGTAAATATGTCGGCTACTATTTTTGTATCCTCCTGTATTTTTCCGAATTCTATATGAATTTCAGTTTGTATTAGAAAAAAACGTACACAAACTAGATATTTTCAGATTTTTCGAATTTATTCTTTAGCTCGAAAAATACTATGTATTTTACTAGTGAACATTTAAGTTTCTTGCACCTTCGTTATTGGAGTACCTTTAGACTAAATACAATACTAAAATTGAATATTAGAAAAAAACATTTTTTATTGTATGATTTTTTTGAATTTTCGCTAATTAATTTTTCCTTGTTGCTTGAAAAAACTATTAGAATTTCGAAAAATTACCTATCTGTATTTAATTAACATAATTTTGATATTGCATAATATTTTCAAAATTCTTGTTCGATAGCGTTCATGCTTTCAGTCAAACATTTTACTTTTGAACCCTTTCCATTCCCTGTTCGCGGCTATATTAGGTATTTCTCATATTTTTTTTCTCATATTATTTTACAAGTAAAACTTTACGTCGACAACGAGTCAGGGGGAGGGGGAGTGTCAAATTGTGAATGGCCCGCGGATGTACCAAATTATATACTATAAACGCCCCCCCCCCATCATTAACGTCGGTGTATTTTTTGGTAATATCACAAAATATATTCCGGTTGACACGGTGCGTAATTCTGTTTACAGGTTCAAAACCCATTTTAATAAACGGTTGACGTGCCTGTATTAAATTCTAATGAGTTAGAAATTTAAATACGTTTATAATAATATAGAATGTGCGCGGTAATTGGTCCTTGATGCATGCTAATGCAGTATGGGAATCGATTATACCATTGTAATTTTTTTCAAATGCATAAATATTCGTTATTTTACGCTATATTAACGCGCGTAATTGTATAAATAAATATTATAAAGTATAATGAAAAAAAAAAAAAAAAAACATTTTTACGTTGTATACTCACTCATTGCACTGCACAAATTTTTAACAATTATTATTATTGGATAATATAGATGCATTATAATACACTAATATCGCCTAAACTCTCACTGTTGTATTTATATTATAACCTCAAATTAGTTTATATAAATGTGTTAAAAAATCCATGACATCAAGGAAAAAATCCACTGGTAAAAAAAAAAATGAACTGTTATTTATTGAATGTAGTCAATTCTATATATAGGTTTATTTAATTTAATTTTAGTTAATTTAATTTTACTTTGCTTAACTTTTTTCTATCTAACAAATAAGTAAAAAGGGGAAAAAAATTTAACGACAAAAAAATGTGTGCTTCCCACCTTGGGGTTTTCTTCAATTCTCGGAGTGGGATTCTTTTGTGAGTGTATTGAATTTTAAAGAAAAGATTTATCATTTATACTTAATAAGACGGTTCTGAGCAGAGCTTCAGTTTATGCAATGCAAAATAATTCTCATAATATTATTGTCTATCCGTGTTTAAATTTTCATAAAGTTTGGATTGAAAAAAGATAGTTTTCGAGTCTTTTTTTCAAATTTTGTGTAGTTCTTCTAAAATTTTAAGAAAACAATTGAGAATTTCGAAAAATGACCTTTATAAAGAACCATCTAGAGGCATATCTGGTTTGAAAAAGTTGCTGGTCGAGAATTTTGAACAAGTATTTCAATACGAAAAAATGTTTACAAAAAAAATAAAATAATTTTCAAAATTTTTTCACACCAAAACATTTTTCATATTATTGTAATACTTTTAATACCAATATTTTGATAGTTTTTCCTCCTCAAAAACTCTTTTTGTCAAATTTTGGGTAATTTTTCCTAAATTTTGTGAAAACGATTGAAAATTTCGAAAAATTACCTGTTTAAAGTACTATCCAGAGGTGAATTCGGTTTCAAAAAGTTCGAGACTTTTATGAGTTCAGAGGGAGGGGGGGGGGCAAATGCCCCTTTCTCCAGGCACCTTTGGGTGTGATAAAATAATGTCAATAGCTTATATTTATCTTCAAAAAAAAAAAAAACGAGACATTTTTTAACGTTATATAGATTAAAAAATCGTGCTATTTACACGAGTTTAATTTGTATATTTTTCGGAAACGCGTTATACTATTTTGTATTTTTACAAACAAGTTATTATACTAATAATACTTTGTATTCGATTTTAATAATAATCATAGGTACGCCTTTAAAAACGATTTTGAAATTAATTACGATTAGGATGACGTCCGTATTCCTGCAGTGAATAGGTCAGTGTTGCGTTTAGATTTTATCTTCTCCAGTGAACATTATTCACATAAGCGGACAACAATATAATTTTTGGGGAGAGACGACGATAGAATTATTAAGATAATAATATCATATTATTCTAAGTAGATATAGCCGTATTTTAATCACACAACAAAGTGTACACAAAGTCATTTTACAATATAGTTTAGTACAATAGTTATTATAGAAATAAATTGTACTGCAGCCACCGTTCTAGGGTACGGCCGATTTGTTTATGTTATTATTATAATCGTTGTAAGTATGTAATAGGTTTAACGATTTCCTGTTTCATTTTTTCTTTCCCCCCTCCCCCCCAATCATTTTAAACAATTTAATAACACAGAATAATTGTACATCTAATAATATACTAAATTATGCAATATAATACATGTAGGTACATTTATATTATAATAATATGATGAACATGTGGCTTTATATATATATATTTTTTTTCTAGATATCTTTACCTATATAATATAGTATATAGATGTTGTTTATATATAGTTATTAATTATTACCCACATACAATTACGTGTTTATTGCAGGATGGGTTATTTAAATGTTTCCTTTTAATTAGACATATAAATACATGCATTTATTCGAATCATAGAGTATAATAATATACGTATTATGGTATATCTCAATCTAGTATGCATAAGCGCAATTAGAGGGGGGCTGGAGGGGCTAAACCCCCTCAAAACTACTCAAATCCCCCCCCAGAATTTTTGAGAATTACATTAGACGCCCCAAAATTTGAAGCTATTGTTTCTGTGTAATTTTGTGTACATTATACACACAAAAAAAAAAAAAAACAATACGATTTTCACAATACTGCAGTAGCTAACAGGACATCCTTAGCTATATGTTTCATTCCAACAAATTCAAGTAAAATAAACTAACATCTTTTTTTCTGTATATATATATATATATATATATATATGCATTACTTATTATTGAGTATTTGAGTTTTAAAACTGTCACATCACATCTTTGCCTCCGAGTCGAAACATATTTGAAGCCATAAAAAAAAAAAAAAGACCATTTAAATTTATCTATTATAATTATTTCAATAATTGGTATGTTATTAATATATGTTATTGTACAATTATTACTGTTCAATTATCGTATAATATCAAACAGAATGAACATAAATGTTTTCAATTATTGACATTCGAAATCCATTTTTGATTATTTGTATATGCTATACATTTACAGAAGTATTTTATGCTGTAATGTCGAAGCAATAAATTACTAATAAAATATTAAAAGATGTAATATGCTAATGTGTACCAAAATACAAATTGCAGACTGTCAATTTATTTACGTTTTTCTGTTTATTTTATAACGTGTATTGAAATACATAAATTCATGCCAACAAGTTCATATTGCTATGTACGATCATAAAATTTCGATTTAAAAAACAATTATTTTAAACGTCTTAACATGCCATCTATTTTTTACACGTCGGATTTAAAAATAATTTTGTTTTTATTGTAATATATATAAATTTCAAAATGACATTTTGTGAGTTATGCATAAAATAATAAGTAAATTACTTACAAATTAAATCTATACACGTAGAAATATTATATTAGATATAAAAAAATATAAAGAAACGATAACGATATATATTTATCATTTACCATTATATCATAATATACTCCGAACTACCCTTTAAGTTAATGTATGTATATGTATGTATATGCGATTTACATTGTTACGTTTATATTTATCTACACCATTGCCCAACATTATGTTTTATGAATCACGTTTTCATTGAAAGGGTAACAATGAAACCGAATTAATATAATATTTTTGAAAACGCTGCAGGGGTGAACGAGATCGAGCTAGAGTATAACGTTCTTAACGTAGCGTATACAATGAACACTGAAATACTATGGGTACATAAACAGGGTACATATTTACTACCAATACTGCATGTATATATATATATATATATATATTATAATTAAGTACTCTTGTTTAAAATAACGAATTTTCACATTACAACACTTCTCGTTTTTAGTACGCCTTACATAATACTAATGAACTGCAACCCTTTAAATATATATATTTATATATAGGTGACGATGAATGACATTTGGAATTCATTTAATCTTATGCAAATTTCACATTCGAATATATTTGTCTTATTTGTTGTAAATCGTTAGTAAAATTTGAAGCTTATGCATTAAATTAAAAACATTGTGTATACTTATATTATAACTAGGACAGAGGACTTGTAGCATTTGTATATTTTTTGTTTTGCAGCTCGGTTACAAAAGTAGCAGAGTACGAAATAAGTACGTTTCATGCTTTTACAAAGCTAGTTTTGAAATTTTATTTTGCATTTAAATGAATGTTTTGAGTATTTTTGGTTTTTAGGGCATATTTTATACTTTTTTATACTTTATTTTAAACTTTTTGAGACATATATTTTAACTTATTTAAATTTTTTCCACACCGACGTTTTCATCTAATACAATTCAGTCAAAATTTTTAGATAAAAATTTATTTTTACTTTTAATTTTTGTCGCACATGTATTTCCTATGGAAACGCTTGAGGATTGCGAATAAAGAGATAATTATAAATTTGCTGTAATTAATTTTATTATTAGATACATAATCATATTATGTATGACAACGGTTTAAATTACGTATATTTAAATTAAGTAATTGTTTTGACTCATTTTAAAGCCTATATATTTATTTCATTAATACTTTTAAATTAAATCGCAAAAAAACAAAAAATGTTAATGCATATTTTAAGTGCTTGCATATATTTAAATTTTTTTCAGAGCTACAAGTCCTCTGCCCTAAATTAATAACATCATATTATAAAAGATCTAAAGTCAGTAGCTATAATTAATATGCAGTTTTCTATAAAATATGTTAATAATTAGTAGGTATACGCAATTCTTTAATATAGTATGTTGAAATTGAGTTTTTTTTATTCCTGTGCAAATTTAAAATCATGCGCTGCGTTTTACTAAAATATATATTGTATATACACTATACACATAATAATTAACTAGTTATTTCTAATTGATTTATACGCATAGTGTGATGACGTTTTTCTTTAAAAATATAATAAATATGGATATTATTGTGTATATATTAAATGAAAACGCATATATTATTATATTATATATATATATATAGGTAAAGCCGGTACGGGTAGTGATTATATAAAATATATTATACAGATATCCATTAATTTATGCATTTGGGTGTATACTTAACCATGTAATAATAACATACAGGTATATATATACTAACAATATTAAATACGAGTTAAGTATAATGTACTATTCTCATATATAGTAATTATAGGTATCTATATGCGAATATTAAAAATAAATATACGATGGACATAAAACGAGACGCGCTCAAACTACTTTGCGCCTGCATGCTTTCAGTAGAGAATTTATAATGATATTATATATATTATATGCCATCCACGTTGTATGGGAACAGCTAATATTATACATTGGCAGGTATAGAACGTGAGAACAAATCGACAATAAACATGCATCCATAATATATTATACCCAATGAAGATATATAATATTATACATCTGTCTGCAAATGTAATTTTATCGTATAGGCATGTAAAACTGATACGAACAAGGATATAATAATATAATATAATAGTATACGCAGGTTGATGTTATGCTTCATGATGACATTGTATTTCAAATTTCATTTCATAAACGTACAAAATATAAATAATATATTAATAAACATTTTGAAATGACGATGTCTCCAAGAAGCAAAGCTTGTATAGGAGACACACGAGTTCTATATACCCTTAAAATACACAACAAGCAAATTACAACTAAAACCTGTTTAAAATATATGAATATAGTATATGATTAAGAAATAAAAGAAAAATAACGTAAGAGTGTAAATATATAAATATATACCTAACACACAATACAGCAAAGTAAATAAGTTAATATATACAACTAAAAATTAACTACTCATAAGTACATAATATCCTATAAAGAAATATCTTAAAATTTACAATATAAGTTTAACTCTAGTGTTAACATATTTTTTGTAACTAAGAAAACTATTAAAATTACTGATATTAATACCAAATCGATTATAAAGTTCAATGCCAGTATTGATTGGGTCTCTTTTCCCAAATTTTGTATTATACTTTTTTAGTCTAAAAACATTATTTTTAAGTTGTCATTATATAGCTTCATATAAGATATTATTTTTCCATTCTAAACCCTATTTTGATATGCCACTCGATTTTTGAGTTTTTTTTGTTTTACCCCAACGTATCTGTAGCGTCATGCTGACATTCAAAAATGCTCAAAAATCATAATATGACATATCAATAAATAGTGGAGGGGTTTGAGAGGAAAATGAGAGGGAAATCTTAAGGGAAAATGAATTTTTAATTGAAATAACAATTTTGGAAAATATTGTTATAAATTATTTTTAAAAAACCGGACATACAAACCTAATGTATAAGACTTCGTCCAACACAAGTCCAAAAATTTAAATCGCGTTTAAAAGTTCAGCACCGTCGCTTTGCACTATTATGACATTGATCGTTACTCCGCTCCACAGCTCCGTTCGCTTCGTTCACTTCGTAAAACTCGCTTCACTTGCTTCGCAAGCTCGTGTCACGCTCGATTCAAATCGATATCAACCCTTCGGCTTGATGCTGTGAAACGTGGGGACATTTCCGTTTGATAATCGGTAATTACCGATAAGCTCTTGAATAACCAAAGTCATTGTATACTATAACTTTAATTATTATTTAACCTTATGATACTTACGAGTCAAAAATCGAGATTTAATTCGTTTTCCAACGAAATGCTTCAAAAGTTGATTATTATAAAAGAATTCGGACATATAGATTGCAGCGACTTTAATTCAGATTTCGGCGAAGAGTTTAGTGTATAAGAGATTAAAAATTTTGGAGAAACTGGGAAACAGACGCAATTATAATAACCATTTTGAAGTTTCTCCAATAACTGGAAAAATAGATTGAAGTAGCTATGAAATTGATCAGAAAACTTCACTTCAAATGGAAATTATAGATTTGCAAGAAGACATTTCGTTGCAAGCATACAAACTACATCTATATACTGAAGATTTTCATGTTTTCTCATATTTTTAAATACGTACATAAATAATAATTGTAAAAATTAGCCAAAATTATTACTACCATGTTTGGCCGCCCCACATACGTATATACTTAACGATGGTTAATAAAATTATATTTATATATTATATATAAATGACGATTGCAGGCGATGTGAACTTGCACGTGAAGTGTGAATCGAACACGTGGAGCGGGGAGGAAAATTATATATATATATATACTTATATAATAATAGCATATATTTTATGAGAATAGTCCGTTATATAGTTATGCGCCATAACGAGTCAATACTTGCCAACAAACCATTACTTGAAAACGTACATAATATTTATAGTTCAGTCAAGTATCCAATACCAACTATAAGACTTTTTTCTGCCAACGGAGAAGACATTGGGCACAGATTAAAAATTTTGTATTTAATTATGTTTTCTTTAATTTTTAATTATTTTTAAAGCATCAAATATTATTATCTATAAAACACGATATACGAATTCTATTGCATAGTTAAAAAATCGATAAAAAAAAAAAAAAATTAAGAAAATTTTGTCCCGGTTTTTGCCAAATAAAATATTATGGCAATCCTAAGCTATGGGTATTATAATAATATATATAAATATGACAAACATAAAGGTTTATAAAAAATTAAAAACCAATGACTCATATCATACACACACGTATATAAATATATGTATATAGGTAATATTATAATAACTACTCATATATTTGCAATAACCCACATATATAAGTGACAGGCGCGGATTCAGAGGGGGGGGGTGGTAGGGGCGGCCGCCCCCTTCGTTGGCCTTATCTCAATGTGTTAATTTAATTTCTTGTGAATTTTATTGTAATATTTTATGTTATCCAATGTTTGTGTCTTGTTATATTTAAAGTCGCAAACCTATGGAAGCGTAGTAGTGCCATATAAAGTTACCAATTTTGACACTGCAACTCGAAATTTTAATTTCCCAAAATTTTTAACTTAGCAGCTCCAAATTTTAAGTTTTGTTAATTGATAATTCATAAATTCCAAAAGGGATCAGATGTCAAGTGACCAAGTCGAAATCCCGATTTCGCAACTTCAAATTTTGAACTTATCAACTTTATCATTTTGACTTGGCCATTCGAAATTTCGAGGTTTGTTTATTGATAATTCGTAACATCCATTTGCGGATAAAAAATATCCATGTTAAAATTTCAAGTTGCGAAGTCAAAATTTCAATTTGTAAGTTCAGTCAAAATTATAAGTAGTAAAGTTAAAATTTCTAGTTGCAAAATAAAAATGTTTTTTTT
This sequence comes from Stegophylla sp. TES_Ste_2020, assembly GCA_025469315.1. NCBI lineage: Eukaryota > Metazoa > Arthropoda > Insecta > Hemiptera > Aphididae > Stegophylla > Stegophylla sp. TES_Ste_2020. The sequence goes on from JAIPRM010009242.1 coordinate 14,718, forward strand.
TTTTTTTTTTCTATGTGGCACTCCTATGTTTCCATAAATATTATACCTATCTATATTACTTATCCAGTTCATTACTATTTGTATGCAATTTGTATGGACTGTCGATACTTCCGTCCCCCTCCCGTTAATATATGCTGGATCCGCGCCTGATAAGTGAGTATATGTACATACAGGCGCGCACTCAGGATTTTTTTTTTTTGGGGGGGGGGGCTTCCATTTTTTTTTTACTTTTCCTCACACTCAAATACACAAGTATCATTAATTTTTAACGATTTTATTTATTATTACAACAAG
>JAIPRM010009243.1:0-15009 GCA_025469315.1 Stegophylla sp. TES_Ste_2020
AAAAAAATATTGAGAAATTTAAAAAATGACCTCTCTAAAGTACCAACTAGATCCGATTTGGGATCTATAAAGTTACTGATCGAAACTTTTGGATCAGTATTTCTATACAAAAAAGTGTTTACAGAGCGGAAAAAAAAAATAAAAAATAAACATCATTGTAAAAACATAAGCTTCTTCACTAACGTTCAGAATCTAAAATACGTAGGATAAGATAAGGAAATAACAATACACCAATAATTAGTGTCTAGAAATAAAATACTCGAATAATTTGGCCGTACTTTCTTCAACTTTTTTTCAGTCTTACCCCTGTAAAATGTTTAATTCTTTGTCCGTAAGAAATTTTATTGCACCAAAATATTCGCAATGAAATTTCCTATTTAGACACCAAATTTTAAAACAATCGGTCGAACCAAATTTCTTATATGTACGTTAAAGTGCGTGATTTTAGTTATAACTAACGAATTCAGGCGAAATTTTAAATTCAAACGGTTACAAAAAAAAAAATTGACTAACGATTTTTGAGATTTTTTCAGGTCAAGTAGACATTATATAAGTCAGTGAGATATAATATTAAATTTTCAACGAGATATTTCCGAAATTTTCAAAATGCTAAAAAAAATACAGAAAAAAAAATAAAAAAAAAAAAAGAAAAGAAAAAAAAAATAAACATCATTGTAAAAACACTAGCTTCTTCACTTTGTTCAGAATCTAAAAAGGAATACCAAAATTATGTGCCAAGGTTAGATGTGATTAGATGAGGTTAGGTATTACCTAAATTATATTAACAAAATAAAACAATTAACAATATATTGTATATTAAGTATTAATTAAAGAAACAATGTAAAACACTTCGGCTTGGTTAGCATTTTCACCAGTTATTCCTTATCGATGGATAACCTAGCATACAAAGTACCGGTTGTAATAAAATCGAAGTATGGTCGTTGCATTGGTGAAAATCAAATACGGTCAATAAAAATGAACGAGGTAATATTTATTAAAACTAAGTCTATTTTGTTAACCCATTCTTTGGTATTTTATTATATTTTTTCATCAATTGATTACCGCATGTTGCAACCATACCTATTACTCAATATACCTAATATAGGTACGTCATAGATGTGTACAGGGTTTGGATACGTCCCGATTTGGCGGGACATTCACGATTTTTAATATAGGTACTTCCTTATCCCGCTTCTCATAACAATTCTAAGCGGGCCGCGTATGTCCCGTTTTTTATGTATTTTTTATTTTTTTTATATATATTAGTCCCATATTGCGTCTTATAAGCGAACGGGACTAGAAAGTCCCGATTTTTTTACAACCACTTTTAGCAAAATATTTGTAACATCTAAAATTTAAAAAAAAAATTAATGTTTTTAGTTTTTATACCTACTCTTTAAACGTTCAGTCATCTCTTCGGTTTAATGCGTATATTCTTATTTGAAATTTGTTGAAATATTGGCTGTGTTATTTTGCTTTATTTAAGATACCTACCTTAATCTAATCTATCCATAATTTATTTATTATAATCTTGAATTCGCTTTACAATAAAGCAGACCGTCAATATTCCGATTTTTTTTACATTATTACGTTTCAAAATGATGTGTGCCCCGCGTGATTAAAAAAAAATATCCAAACCCTAGGTGGATGTAAAAATATTTTAGCTGAGAATGCCTAACAGCATAATCCTCGTAACTATATATTACTATAATTAGCCACTGAAAAAATCTGAGAGAAAATTTTGTTTTATTTTACGTATTAGCCACTTTAAGTATTGTAAATTAATTTTTACAGCTTAAATACAAATATTCAAAATTACATAATGTGCCTTAGGTACCTACAACATAATAATTCATATTATTTCAAGCAGTGGCGGAAGTTGGGCAAAATATTAGAGGTCGCAAAATTTTCAAAAGTTCACAGACCCATGGGGAGCTTCACCACCCACCCCAATAACAATAACATTCGTGAACAAAATATATCAAAAACATATTGACCGAAATATAACATGGCATGTTATTGGAAGTAACTTAAAAGACAAAAATACACCAGTAATAATATATGAAAAATAAAATTACTGTTATCCTAAAGGCATTATAACAAAATAAGTAGATACTTTTCAATAGTTATTTTAATTTTTTAAATCATATACATTTCCGCGATTGCAAAACTCTTTGCTTTACTTTACTGTGCTACCCCTATATTTGTTTGAAGGTCGCAAGTGCAACGCCTTGTGATCCTCAGTTTTAGCCACTGATTTCAAGTATCAAACTATACTTCAAGACAACATTCAATTGGGATACAAAAACTTGAAGTCCTAACCTTGGGGGGTAATTACCCCCAGTTTGGGAACAGCGGCATTAGACCTAGTCAAGATTTAGAAAACTATCTGCTATTACATTAGACTTTCTTTCGAAAATCTTTCTTTTGAAAATGATTGATTCAAGTAAGATTATAGAATCAATTATGGGATATTAAAAACGAAATCACAAATATTCTCTAACATCTTGATCTTTTGCGACTGTGTTGCCTGCACACACGACAAAGACCAAAAATAACATTACATTCAATGAACTAATAATTATAATATTACTCAACAGCCTTCACAATTTGTTTATTTATCATTTCACAGAAACCTACAAAACCATCAGACTGTGGAGTGGCACTATCAATGAAAGAATGCAAATGAAAGATAAAACCTCTAGATAAAACTACAGTAACTTACTGTAAAAATAGAGTAACATCTCAATAAAATATAATAATTGAAAAAATGGTGATGAAATAGATTTAAAAGGAGTAATTTCGTATCCAGGAGTGCAAAGCACCGTTAGCACCCCGAGGATTTGCACCCATGTTTCAAAATTTCATCGGACAATTATTATGGACACGGGGTCGGTGGTATCACGCGGCTCCAGAGCCAGACACTACGTCTCCTTGTTTACCTAGTACGGCGGCGGTGCACGAGAGGTTTTTGAAAAGACGCAATACGCAATACGGATCAGTGGCGTAACTAGGATTATTTCAAGGGGGTGTCTACCTATAAATTTCTACTGTAATTATTTAAATATAAATATAAAACTATAATCAATGTTAATGAACGCTTTACAAGAATTTATTAATTAGAAATTTCATGTAAATAGCAAAATTTAACTGCCTTTTCAACGAGTTAACATTTTTATAACGATATTTGTAGACAAATAAAATGTGGCGTCGCATATTCAACAATATGAATTTTTAAAGCGTGTTTCAGGTTTATTTCTGAATTAGTAGAGGTTATAATTATTGTATTGTTGAAAAGTTTTTGTTTTCAATGCTAATTGAATAAAATTTTCATAAGTAAGGTTTAAGGGGGGGGAGGGTGTTCAGACACCCCCCCCCCTCGGTTGCGCCACTGATACGGTTTAACAATAGCGGGTAAAACAGAGTGGCGAGTTAACGAGAGATCGGACGTTACGGCCAACAACGCATATTCCAGTGCTTCCAAACATCGCGGCGGCACAAAGGAACAACACCGTGTCGGATAGAGTACCGCCACCGTTCACGTGCAGCTGGCTGCAGGTGTACGACCGAGGCGGCGGGTGCTGCGACAATATTTTTTTATCAGGTGAAAACGTATCCTTCTCCTCAGCCGCCGTCGCACGACCACCGAACAACACTGCCTTCCCCTCCTACGGTGTGTGTGTGTGTGTGTGTGTGTGTGTGTGTGTGGGCCACGCCACGGACCCAAAATAGCCTAATCACCGTGTCCACAGTCAAGGCTCTGTGCGTGAACTTGACCAATAAGGTCACCGCCGCCGCCGCCGCGAACAGGTGCTGCGCGGCGGCGTACGTACATTTTATCTGATGATAATCGCCGGTATCCGAGCTCAGCTCGCACACGCCGGGTAGTTACGACTGAGCGTGTGGTAAGCGCGCACACGAAGACGATCGTGCCACACAGCGGCCGCCGAGGGTGTACAACGTAAAGAACGAGCGGCGGTGGCGTGCGGTGCGCGGAAACGAAAGAGAAAGTGTTGCGCGCGCGGCAATACACCCGGACGTCCGGCGCTTTTGCACCACGCCTAAACGCGACGACGACGTCGTGCATATTATTATTAATAATTTTACCTGAGTTGTCGTCCGAGAACGGCGTCCGCACCACTATCCGTTCCAATCCGCCGCCGCCGTCGTCGTCGTCGTCATCGTCGATGTCGTCCTGCCGATGTTGTTGTTGTTGTCGGGCGGCGATCATTTCGACGTCGTCGTCGTCGTCGTCTACACCTTCTGCAGCTGCTGCTGCTGCTGCTGCTGCAGCCGCCGCCGCAGCCGCTGCGACGACCTCGTCTTCCTCGTCTTCTTCCATTTTGAACGCGATCATCACCACCCTTTCAGCGACCGACTCGTCCCCCCGGACCACGACGACACGGCCATCGCTGTCGTTGCTGTTGCCGTTACCGCTACCGCCACTTCCGCCGCCACCACCGCCGACGGACGTGTCGTTCTCGTCACCGGCACCCGCCATCGGGCCGCCCGAGTATTCCGACAATTGCGCCGTCATGTCCGTTCCGCGACATCACCGACGGCCACGGACAACGACGGCATTGATGTAGGTCGGTGGGCCATCGCTAACACCGCGTTACGACGATAACACTATGTTGTTGTTGTTGTTGTTGTTGTTGTTGTACGTCAGCTGGTGTATGTGCGCGTAGTTAGTCGATGAAACACTCGCAGAACGCGGCTGCTAGTGGACACACTAAAAACGGCAACGGCCCACACGGATGAGGGTGTCCACGTCGTCGGCGTCGAACGATATATTTCGTGTTACGGCCCGCGGATGACGGCGATGTAGTCGTCGAGGTGCTCGCGTTTTGGACGGCCACGATAGTAGTAGAGGACACGACGCGATGCTGGGCGACGGACACTCGCGGAACAACAGGGCCACGACGGACGGACGGAAATTTATCGATTTATAAGAACGTTCATTTGTTGTGTCTTATTTACGTGTTTTGTGTATGTACAAGTGGCACGAGGGGGGAAAGACGAAAAAAGTGAAAATGAATAATTTGGTTTGCGAACTGAGGAAAAAAAAAAAAACAATAATAACACCGCAGGTTCACTTCACGTAGAACGCAGGCTTGCCGTCTCGACGGTCCTTTTGGAAAGTAGGTCATCCAACGTGAACGTTTTGTGCGCGGCAAATACCCGGGGACTCATGTGCCGTATTTGGGAAACGTCGAGGAAAATGACTGCGTTAATTTCCCTATTACGATTTTACGCACAAACGATTCGGTAAAAAATTAATTAAGTTAACCGAGACCCGTAATTTTCCGACCTTAATAATTTAATAATAAACGACATCTGTGTTGTAGTCTTGATGACGGGCCGTCATGCCGATTGTTGGTCACACTGCTACGACATATATTATGTTATCAGCTAAGATTTTTCCTCGAGATTTACATAAAACAAAAAAAAACATTTAAACTCGTACATTAAAAAAAAAAAAAAAATTGATCAAATGAGTAATATTATAATCTAAATATTGTGTTTTAGTTTAAATTACTCAACACTTCATTCCGAAAATACTGTTAGTATGGCAGTTTCTACTACTCTACAGGTAATAAGTTCTGTCGCATCATTGCTTGATAATATGAACACATTTAATTCACAAGAATTAAAACTTTTTAACTGAATTTAAATCTAAATTTTTAAATAAATTATTGTTACCATTATAAGGTTATTATATTATGTAGTCATTACATTATATTTTTTCATAGCTAAGAATTTTATCATAATTTGTGGCCTGTATTGGTTTATCTAAAATGCATTTTACCTTTGATTATAAATGTTAGTATTTATAATCAATGATTATACATAATATACTTTTCAGATATCTTCATTTCGTGATATATTTTCAATCTAGATTGTTATGTATAGATATTTTGCGTTATAGCTAATATCTTAATTGAAAATTGGGGTTTTTCACCCACACAGACACTGCATTTCCTATGGGAGGGATTTGGAAAATATCAGGTTTCCTCTAAATTTAACTTATAAATGATTTATATAGGTAATGGGTTTATAATTTGTTTGTTTCAGAAAGCAATTGATTTAGTTACTAAAGCAACTGAAGAAGATAGAAGTAAAAATTATGAAGAAGCTCTAAAGTTGTATGAAAGTGGCATTGAATATTTTTTACACGCTCTTAAGTGTAAGTCAAATATAAATAATATGTAATATAAAATTTATTGGAAAACCTTTTTTCATTTTTTTTAAATATTATTAGATGAAACCCAAGGTGATAAAGCCAAGGACAGTATACGAAGTCGTTGCACACAATATTTAGAAAGAGCTGAAAAACTTAAAGACTATTTGAAAAATGGAAAAAATAAGAAAAAACCAGTCAAAGCCGGAGAATCAAATTCTAAGTAAGTTTTTTCGATTAATAATGAAGTAAAAATATACATTATGATTTTTGAAGGAGTGATGACAAGAAAAATGATAGTGATGAAGATGGAGATGATCCAGAAGCAAAAAAGTTACAAAATAAATTAGAAGGGGCTATTGTTGTAGAAAAGCCATGTGTAAAATGGTCAGATATTGCTGGCTTGGAAGGAGCAAAAGAAGCTCTAAAAGAAGCTGTCATACTTCCTATAAAATTTCCACATTTATTCACTGGCAAGAGAATCCCGTGGAAAGGAATACTATTATTCGGGGTAAAATGTGACTACAAACATAATAAAATTTGTGATTCTTAACTAAACTACCATGGCACACTTGTATGCTATGAAATTACTAAAAAAAATTAAGTCTGCATATTGGTGCACATAAATGTTCTTATAGCAAAATATGCTAAGCACCCCCAAAACTAAAATTTACACTCCTGATTTATTTTAAGAGCTAAACATAATAGGGTACCTACATATAACAATTATTGTTTGACTAATCATGAGTTTTTTTTCATATTTGTGTTAATAAAATTCAAGCTAATTTTCATTTGGCATATTATTGAGAAAATCATTGATTATAGACTATAATATGTTGATAATTGTGTTAAAATGATTATTTATGGAAAGGAGAGACTACATTTTAGGTTGAATTAGTACTCATATACAGTTTTACTATAATTTTTTAATTAAATTTGAATTATTACATAGTATTAAATATGTTTAATTACAATTTATTACTTATAGTTATATAATATGTATTAATTTGGGATTTATGAAATTCTAAATGAAGTAAAAAGCTTGTGTTTTTACAATGATGTTTATTTTTTTTCTGTATACACTTTTTCTTATAGAAATACCTGTTCAAAAGTTCTAATCAGTAACTTTTGAAACCGGATTTGCCTCTAGTTGTTATTTTAGAAATGTAATTTTTTGAATTTCTCAATTCTTCAATTTTTTGATGGGAAGACCTACCCAAAATTTGACAAAAAGACTCGGTAACCATAATTTTTTAATACAAACTTTATCGAAATTTTAACATAGATAGACAATAACATGATAAACATTTTGGCACAAAAAAATTTTAAAAATATGAAAAAAAAGTTGAGACATTTTTCAAACACTTTTTTTTCTCATTAATTATTTTTCCCTTTTCTTCATTTATTAAACAAAAAAAAGCAGAGTATAAGCAAGAAAGCCAGATATACTTCACACCAAGGATATTCATAGCTCTTTGGATCAGATACTTTTGGTGAAAGTGTTCAAAATGACGATCATTATTGTTTTTTATATTATTAACTTCCTTTGTTCAGAATTGACTTATTGAAGAAATAATTTATTTTTAAAATTCTACACATCCACTAATATCTGATCCGTAGAATATCTGTAGTGCAAAGTATGTCCGGCTTTTTTATTTGATACCCATAATCTTTAAGAAATATCCAAGAATGTCATAAGTAAAATAGATTGAGAATCACTTGATTAAATAAATTTGAATTAATAAATGTTTCTTTAGCCACCAGGAACCGGAAAATCATATTTAGCCAAAGCAGTTGCAACAGAAGCAAATAATTCTACATTTTTCTCTGTCTCATCATCTGATCTTGTATCAAAATGGCTGGGTGAATCTGAAAAACTTGTCAAAAATCTATTTGAATTAGCTAGACAACATAAACCCAGCATTATATTTATTGATGAAGTGGATTCACTTTGTTCTTCGCGTTCAGACAATGAATCTGAATCTGCTCGACGAATAAAGACTGAATTTTTAGTGCAAATGCAAGGTAATACTAAAGTAAATCATATTTTTTATTAATTTTAATCTTTTATTATTTCCCCTCCTCTTGATATAATATAAAGCTAGTATTCATGACAATTTTGTTTAATTTTAATACTTATTTATAGCTAATTAAGTTTTCCTAACAATAACATATGTCAAACCAGATTTTCTTGATATTGGTTTTAGTAATTTAGTCACAACTGAAAAATAAGTAGTACCAGAATCTTAAAATTTTTATACATTATGAACAATAGCATAATGCTAACTTAAATATTATTTAAAAAATGTTAATTATTTCTGGGATAAATATATAATTTCATATATATTTAAAATATTTAATTTTTTGAATTTTTTTTCTTCTAAAATATTTAACACTTAACCCGGTAAAATTTTAATTTTAATAAAAAATTCATTGTGGTGTTTTCTATCTAATCAAATTTTCTTAATAGTTGGCTTTTTGAATAATTTATATAATAATAAACCATTTTTTATCAATCAAAATCATATAAGCTTTCAATTCTAATTTGGTAGAAATTATTTTATACCTTTGATGGGTATTTATTTACATTATCAATATTAGTTTTGCATCCCACACATCAAAAAATATGAAATGATGTCCTTCCTGTTGTAATTATACCTACAGACTACAGTTTTGTTGTAATTTCAGGTAAAATTGAAGAATGATTGGACATTTATTACTATACATAATTTTTTTGTTTTAAGTATTTACTATTTTGTATTTTGTATTTAAATACAGTTTTAAAAGTATTTTGCCCATCTCTGATAGTCATAGACTTTGAAAAATGCTATTAAAATTTAAAACTTTTAAATTTAATCATTATTTATTATCTAAAATATTTTGTTAAATTTTCTTTTGTCAGATTTATAGTTAAACATATCATATAGAGTTAAATTTATTCAATTTGTAGGTAACCTATTACCAATATTTTGATTATCCAAACAACATGGTGAGCTATAAATCTTGAAAATTTTATTTTTCTCTAAAATGTGTATACTAAAATTTGTACTATGAAAATAACATCCTAATAAAATGAAAGAAAATTATGTCTAATTCACCTCAAAATGACAATTTTACATACAATCAAAACTGAGTGATAAAGTAATAATTTTTATACAAGCTCATAGTTTTAAAATCCTATGGTTACCTCATGAAAATTTAAACATTGATATTTTTATTAATAGAAAAATGTATTTATAATTCAATAAATTTTTTTGATATTTTATGATTTAATGACTTAAAATATATTTTTTTAAGTAAAATATTTTTTTTTTTATTTAGCCAAACCACTGAAAGTAACCATATATATCTACACATTTAAAATTTGTTTAGACATCAACATATTATGTGTGTGTATGTATGATATGATATATTATATAGGTACTTCCAATGGTTTGGCTATATTTAAAACTTTTGTTTTAACATATATATTTTACAAATATTGAACACTTATAATGGTTATTTTTACAATTTCCTTAATTTCTGCTCTCACTTAAAACACAAGTTTATGTACTTCATAATAATATGTGTGTTTATTATACAGTTAATTTTTTGTGTTATTTTATACTTTTAGGAGTCGGTACTGATAATGAAGGTATTCTTGTACTGGGAGCAACTAACATTCCCTGGGTTCTTGATGCTGCTATTCGTAGACGTTTTGAGAAACGTATTTACATACCTTTGCCTGAAGAACATGCAAGGTTGACAATGTTAAAACAAAATTTAGGCAACACATACCATATATTAACCGATGCAGATCTTAAAACATTGGCAGCAAAAACTGAAGGGTATTTATATAATAATATTAAAATATTTATTGTTATGTCCAATGAATGTAATAAAAGAAAACCACATGTGTAATAGATATTCAGGAGCCGATATCAGCATTGTTGTAAGAGATGCATTAATGCAACCAGTACGCAAAGTGCAAACTGCTACCCATTTTAAAAGAATATCCGGCCCTAGTAGATCAGATCCAAATGTGATTGTAAATGACTTGCTAACACCATGCTCTCCTGGTAGTCCTGGAGCTACTGAGATGTCATTTATGGATGTCCCCAGTGACAAACTTCTTGAACCACCAGTGTCTATGGTATAATTATTTTTTAAAAAAAAGATTTTTTAACATTTGCATTTAATGTATAATTGTTTAGAGCGATATGTTACGATCTTTGGCCACTTCCAAACCTACTGTAAATGATGATGACATGAAAAGATTAGATAAATTTACAATGGATTTTGGCCAAGAGGGGTGAATAGGCAAAATGTTCGAATAAAAAATCGATGAAAAGAATCAATTTATCAACAAAAGTTCTGGATGGTGGATCAAGACATATTTTTTTTAAGTAATTAATTGATTTTGTCCTTTGAATATAATTATTATGTTATATTCTTATCATTTTTACATACATCATACACTATTTATTTTTCTTATTATCTTGATACATAGTAATTAAAATTAAGAATAATGAAAATAAATCATTTTATTTTAATTTTTAAGTCATTGTTATATTTTATTTATGGACTTAATTTGTGTTTGAATCATTTATCAGTATCTTTCTTTTACTACAATCAAAATTACCTAAATAATTATTTATAATTTTTAAAGTGTACAATGTTGGACATTAAAGTAGTTCCATTTTAAACATGAATATGAAGTTGTACACATATTTATGGTAAATATATGTAAAATAATACATACAATTTAGAAACAAATCTGAAAATTATAATCAATATTTTTTTATCTTTGCAAAATGCGTCGACTTGAGGTGCAAGTAGAGGCAGTTGCCCTCTCTATGTAGTTTTTTAAGGTCAATTATGATCATTATGTATACAATAATTCACAAAATAAACATTTTTGTTCCTGAGTGACTTATTTAACTCGGTTATGAACTCCAAAATTAAGAACATTGATTTTATACATTTATGACCTATAATTGTGAGGCCAAGTATAGTTATCAACTGTGTTACTTTTTTTAATAAAAAAAAAAGGTTCAAAAATAGATTATTTTATAGAATAGTTTGTGGTATCTAAATTTCTAGAATTCTAAAATTCTAATTTTGAGATTAATAAATAGTTTTAAACATAATTTTTTATTATAATTAAATTTCTAATTAATTCAGTTATGTTTATTTGATTTTTTTAAGTAATTAAATAATTGAGTTAATTTCAAAGTGATATGGTTACTTTTATTTAATTTATAGAACTTAGAACATTACATTTTATAAATAATCTAAAACTATAAAATTAAAGGTAGGTCATAGATACCCAACATCTTATGTATTATAAAAAAAAAAATGCATTGGTAAATTTAAAATTACATACTAGGTACCAATTAATAAATTAAAATTAATGCTTCTGAGGTTAAGTTTTATTTATCTCCAATTAATTCATAATTTTTGTACTAAATACCTAACTACATGAAAAGAAAAAATGTCTTGTAATATATACTAATCTAACACCTATAGTTGAAACCAAGAATAAAAATGTTTGGCCCCTCCCTTGACAAATTTCTACAGACGTCCTTATTCTTCACTATTATGATTTTAAATTTTGATATTCAGAAAATTTTTTTAATTTGTTGTACCATTAATTTTGAAATTACAACTTATGTACACAAATTGATTGCATAAAAATCTAGTTTACAGCATATGTTACTTAATTTTTCCATAGTTTTTCTTTACGATAGAAAAAATTATTGCGAATTTTAAAGAATGGCCTATCAAAAATGCTATGTATTTCATTATTTCTTAAAAAACTACAATACACTTACTGTTCCAAACACTTTTTCAAATACAAAAAGTGTTTCTATAAAAATAATTATTGTAAAACTACTAGCTTATTTGCCCTATTCAGAATCTAAAATAATTCTTACAAAATAATTTTGAAAACAAGTATAGTTTTGTTTTAAGGCAGCGGTTCCCAAACTGTGCACCGCGGTGCCCTAAGGGCACCGCAAGAACTTTTCAAAGGCACCGTGGCTCTCAAAAAAAAAAAAAAAATGTATTTACAATTTAATATGATTAGTTTTTGTCCCCCCCCCTCAGCTTGAGTGGTGTTAAAATAATATGAATGACATCCCTTCTTAGATAGTGCAAAACCCTTAAGCTCATACAGCTAGATGCAGCTGATTACAAACTGATTTGATCTACTTAACTCCAAACCCGATGCTAAAATTTTCCTTTAATAGCAATTCCTACATAGAATTATGGTTAAATTTGAAAAATAATAAGGTTTAAGCAAAATCACTAATGTCAACTTCCATCAAAAATTATTTATGTGAGTTGGAATTTTCAGCTTACACTGCTGCTAACACTAAATACTGTAACCGCCTCAATGCTAATCATAACCTTCGACTCTAGTTGTCCAAAATAAAACCTGATATTGTTAATCAACCATCGTACAACAGTCATTAATTACATTATTTGCGTTTATATTTTTTTTCAATTTTTTTTTTTTTAATTTGAAAATGTACTTATTATAATCAAGTTGATGACCTTCATTTTTAGCTTTTTTTTAAAAAAAAAAAATCTTTTTGGGGGCAGGGGGCACCGTGAATGAATTTTATCCAAAAAAGGGCACCGCTGGACAAAAAGTTTGGGAACCGCTGCTCTAGATGGTACTGTTGAGATGTCATTTTACGAAATTCTCGATAGTTTTCTCAAAATTTGGGGAAAACTAATCAAAATTTGACAAAAATGTCTTAAAAACTTTTTTTTCTTGAATCTATACTTTATGAAAATTTAAATATAGATAGACTATAATATCATAAATGTTTTGGTGCAAGAAAATTATGAAAATGTGAAAAACATACTTTTTTACAATGATATTTATTATTATTATTTTTTATTCCACTATTTCATAAATTAAAACATAACCAAACAATTCGACCAGCAACTTTTTAGACAAGAAATTGGCTCTATATGATACTTTATGATAGTAATTTTTCTAAATTCTCAAAATTAATAAAAAAATTAGATGATTTATAGAATGAAACATATATAATCCATAACACTAACAACGCATCAATTTTGTACAACGGTGACGTCACTAGATGAGAAATGGTACGAGGGAATTGAGATTTTTACATGACACGAATACGATTTAAATTTAAACCATGACCAGTGTCCGTGTCATGAACAGTCATTTATAAATTTATAATTTAGTATGGTTTAGTATGATAAATGTATTGTTTACTCAAGTCCACAGTCTTGCTATATAAACTACAAGGTGGTCCGCGGCTGCAAAAAGGTTGAGAACCACTGGTCTATACGCCGTAGTGTCGTGTGATATTATACATTCCGTTGTGTTCTGCACGCGCGGTGTCGTGCGCAGTGGCACAACTAGGGCATTTTTCAAGTGGGGTGTCCACCTATAAATTTCTGCTATAATTATTTAATTATAAAATTATAATCAATGTTAATGACACTTTACTAGATTTCATTAAGTAGAAATTTCAAGTAGCAAAATCTAACTGCATTTTTTCTGAGTTTACATTTTTATATCGTATTTCGTAATAGTTAAATATAATTTAACGTTGCATATTCGACAATATGATTTTTTAAAGCATGTTTTAAGTTTCTCTAAAAATTAAAAAAGATTTTTCACCATAAATATGTTACATGTAACTTTAAAATAAATGTTCACCTACCTACACATAGTTGATAGATCTATAACGATAATTCAATATTAGTCTTTGAACAATAATACTTATTATTTTGAGTAGATATCTTGTTTTTTGGTTTCTACTGTATCATAATGCATTATTGTCGATTATAATTTGTAATGGATGTTCTAATTCCTATAGATGACCCAACTTTAAGAAATAAATATTTTATAAAATAATAATGAGCAATGTTAAAATATTATGTTTATTTTAACCATGACATATTTCTGAATTAATAGAGGATAAATATAGTTAAAAGGATTTTTTTCAATGCTCATTGAATAAAATTTCCATAAATATGTTTCAAGGGTTGTGTTCAGACACTCAAAACACCCACCTTGGTTACGCCACTGGTCGTGCGTCATTATAAACGCCGTTACAGGTGTCATGTCTTCAGAACGTACGGTGTCTTTTGTTCGCGATGATTTGTGTGTGGAGTAATAATATATAGTAATATATATACACCATTGCGTCATCTATACATACGCACGGTCTCTGGTTGTTTTCGTGTACGTAACAACGCGCAGCACGTCGTCGTCCGATGGCACTCAAATTTCTTATGATTTTATACGTGCGCAGTGTTTTTTTTTTTTTTTTTATTGTCACTCAACGCCGTCCACGACGGCAGTGGCGATCCATCATTTCGCTACCGTTCACCGGTGCCATCATTACGACCAGGGACACGTAAAGGCATCAATTATTATTTTTGTTATCATTTATTTGTTTGTCATATTTGTTAGGTGATTTTTAGTATGTGTTAATTGTCATTAAGTTGAGTATTTTATATATTTATTATTAACAATCATTATAATATTATCCATCCATTTCTAAACATTTTTTTTTTTTAGATTCTGAATGAAGTGAAGAAGCTAGTGTTTTTACAATGATGTTTATATATTTTTTTTTTATTTATTTTTTTTTATGTTTTATTTATTTATTTTTTTCTTTTATTTTAGATTCTGAATGAAGTGAAGAAGCTAGTGCTTTTACAATGATGTTTATTTATTTATTTTTTTATTTTTATTTTTATTTTTTTTTTCTGTGTACAACTTTTCGTATAGAAATACTTGTCCAAAAGTTTCAATCAATAACTTTTTGAAACCGGATTTGCCTCTAGATTGT
>JAIPRM010009244.1:0-15009 GCA_025469315.1 Stegophylla sp. TES_Ste_2020
GAAAAATGACCTCTCTAAAGTACCATCTGGGTATGATTCCGGTTCTATAGAGATATTGATCGAAACTTTTGGTCCAGTATTTCTATACGAAAAAGTGTTCACAGAAAGAGAAAAAAGAAAAAAAAAAAAAGAAAAAAAATAAACATCATTGTAAAATCAAAAGCTTCTTCACTTCGTTCAGAATCTAAAATAAAAAAACATCATTGTAAAAACATAAGCTTCTTCACTACGTTCAGAATCTAAAATGTATTACAGGAAAACGCATATATATATGCGTTTTTCTGTAATAAATATATATTTAACGATATGTATATATACATTTATACATTGTTTTAAATAAAATGTTTATAAATATTTGAAAAAATTGAAGTGGTTTTTTTTTTTGCGATCTTCGAGGTTTTTTAATGGATGGGTGGGTGGGTAGGTGATCATAAAAATTTTGGCCTTTGAATAATTTTGAGTTTGCCACGCCATCGCCACTGATTACATGTCGAGAACTACTGAAAAATATTCCAAATTCGTAAATAATCGTACTTATGTGTGTAATAAGCCGGGCATGCTTCACGCCATATGGGGGTTATTATTCGATCTTCGAGTACACGTTTGGCGGGCGCGTTGAATTTTGAAGAAACGATAAATCACTATAATGAATTAACAAAACGATTCTTGTCAAAGCTTCAGTGTATTAATATATGCAGGGCTATTGTCAGTTTTATATCGAGTTAACTGATTTTAACAAAAACGTGACTGTACAACACCTGCTTCTAAAATTTCGTTCGTTTGTAATTTAAAGTTAGCACGTTTGATACACACTGTACCCATAATGCCATGTAATGTACTTATATAATACACTAGCTGAAGCACTCGTCGTTGCCGGGTCAAAGAAAATATCTGCTACATTAGAGTTAGCAAATCTGTCTTACCTCTCCTCCCCTTTTCTCTCATTATTTCTCTTTCTTAGACACATTTTTCTTTTTTCAACTCACCTCTTCTTTCTCTATAACATTGGACACCGCCAGTGGCCTATTTTAGAAATTTTCTGGGGGAGAGGGTCCACATTTAAAACAATTACTGTATGCAAATTAAGATCGCAATTTGTAAGGATTAACTTAATTCATTGCGGTATCATTTATCTGATTTTAATCTCTTTTAGCTTTTAAAGGGTCCATCAGTACCTATGGGCTCTCTTGTAGTGGCATATTTACAGGGTAATCCAGAATATTATATAATATCCAGAATAATATAATGATTTTAATAATAATAATATCTGAATCAAATAATAATATTACTAAAAACCAAATGTTTACTTTTACTTTTATACAAACTGTATAAATTTTTAATTACATTACCTTTATTTAAATTTGTAATACTTAACTAAGTCTTAATATCTAATAATTAGTTTCAATATTTTTTCAGTTACTAAAACGTAGTACTTATTTAAGAAGTAAAAATAAACTTGTATGTGATCAAAAAATTATAACTTTCAAATTTTGAGACTAATTTTGGTTTTAAGGGTCTGAACCCTCACCCCTCCCCAATCTTTGTGTAAATTAGAAGTAAGATTTAAAATGTCCCGTATTTTTAATAAATAAATCTACAATGTACATTGAAGTTTATTATTATTAATATTGTACACATTAAATTATTATAAGCACTGGCGTGGGGTGCACCAGTGCGATTTCTACCTCGTCCATTTGTATATTCAAATACGAAGCAGGAACGGCAGAACAAAGTAAAGATATAAGTATAAAGTAAAGAAAAATAAAGATAAGTAAAGTGAAGTATAATATAAAAGCCAGACATACTTCACACTACGGATATTCTTCGCTCCTCGAGTCAGATACTCTTGATGGGTCATGAGTGTGTTGAAAATGACACTATTATTGTTTATAATGACTATTATTAAGTTGATCTGGTAATATTTAAGTTTTGAGCTATTTATTGATTTCATAATTATTTTTCGATAATACAGTTCGATTAAAACCATTATTTTTTTCTAATAGTATAACTATCTAATACTATTATTTAATAACAAAGTAATCTATGTCCATTTTTATTTATTGTATTTAATATTTATAGTAAATTCTTCATACTTTTTCTGTTTTTTTTTTTTTTTTTGATTAAAACTTTGTAAAATTTTTAATCATTCGTCCATAAAAAATTTAAAATTGTATGAATTGATAACTTACAAAAAATGAGGAATTTTCAATATTTCAAAATTTCTATACTTTGCTCGAAATTGGTCATTTTTTTTTGAAATTTTTATGATGCGTGCATGTGACTATTTTTAGTAGTTAGTGAAAGTTTTAAGTTTCTAGCTGTATTATTTTTATGTTAAGTTAAAAAACAAAAATCAAATTTATAAAAATTTAGGTTTTGGCATATTTTACCGTTTTTTATCAATTTTTTGTAGTTTTTTTTACGCATAGAAAAATTGTTGAGAAATTTGAAAAATGACCTCTTTAAAGTACCATCTGGGTTTAATTTCGGATCTAAAAAATTATTGATCAAAACTTTTGAACAAGTATTTCTATACGAAAAAGTGTTCACAGAAAGATAATAAAAATAAATAAACATTCGGAATTTAAAAAAGAAAATTCATCCCTAATTAATAATATTTTTAAAAATGTTACCTTTATGATTAAGGTCCATAATATACATACACACACTTATATATATATATATATACAATGTCCTCCCTCCTGGTAAAAATTTTTACGAGTGCCCTTGAATAGAACATTGGCGTATTAATTCGTAAACGTCGACTTGTATATTAAAAATACAATGTTAGTACTAAATTATATTATTAAAATATATTTTCAACATTGTAATAATATATACCTACTTAATTAGTGCAGAGTAAAAACGAACATGACGTTTTAAAACTTAAAATAATTATAAATATAAAAAGAAAATATATAGTAAATAGTTAATGTACTTATATTAATATTATGACTGTGATAAAAGAAAATAATTATTGTACTTATGAATGTACCGTCAGTATAATATATTTCAACAGATCGTGTACATGGGGACACATAAGGTTGCAGCCGGAAAATATCAAATTATTTATAAATTTCATTTTAAGAATCATATAAATAGATCAGACTAGTGATGGTGAAAATAGCAGTAACAGTGATTTTTCACTAGTGATTTTAAAGCAGCAATAACAGTCTGCTACTCAAGTATGAAATTTGCAGTGACTGCTATTTTTTCTTAAAATGGTAAATGTTGATAATGGAAAATATAACAGTGATGGTGAATAATAGCAGTAGCAGTAATTTTCCACAGTGATGTTTCGAGTAGCAGTAATAGTCGTAATTGCTATTTTCGAAAAGTAGTGGTTAAATCAGAAAATGAATACTATGTAATTACTGTTTCTTGGGTAATTATATTTTGTTGTTTTTACGATATAGAAATACTCCGCAACATGGCACTAATTTCACCAGTTAGTATCTGTGGTGCTTGTTGATATACCATTCAGATGTATTTAAAATACTTCCAAATATAGACGAGTATGAATATTAGATTCCAGAATTAAAAGCAACCTATGTATCCATATTTCACTTCAGTATATTATATAAATTACATACTTTAGTAATAGCCCCACCCGTTCCTCTTAATAGAAATGATAATTCGTCAAAGAAAATTGAGTTTTGTTATTTTTTTTGTATTTACCTTTTGAAAATGAGACATTTTGGTGTCCCTAAGATTCCCGAGGAGACAACGGTACTGTCCCGTTCAAAACGGAACGTAGTCTAAATGTCTAAAACCTTACCTTAGTCTAAATGCATCATATACTATAACACACACTACGTTATCTCGACCAGGGTTAGACTGATTTACAGAGTCACCGACATTGGCTAACCGCTCTGTGTTACGCAGATAAACTAAATAAAGCTAATAATGCGCCTGTGTAATCTAATTAAAGTTATCCTATATGTGTTATCCTATATCATTTATATCAATTTATCTTTGGAATACCGTAATAAAATCTTATTCGTTAAAATATTGCGTTCAGGCCATACCTACTTATATTGTGATTTTCAAAGCCTCTGGTAAACCAATTATCTACTTCTACTTCCAGTTGCATCATGCACGACAGTGGGACGCAATTCATAGGTATTTTTTATTTATTTTATCAAACAGGGACGCAACTAAGGTGCATCGGCTTATAATACAATATTATACACGTGTATAATACCGACATATTATTTATGCAAATAATACTAATACTGAATATGTACTGATTTTTCTCTAAGGATTGAATGTATTATTGTGGAGCACATCTATATATGTTTGATTTAAAAAAAGATATTACTGCCCTCCCAGAATTTACTCCAGGTACTGACACTTACAAACTACAGTCATATTTTAGTTCGTGTAAAACCGAATTAACGTGACTAATATTAAAACAATTTTAGTACCAATTTTATTTTGTCAGGACACCTTATTCCGTGGATAATAAGTGGAATACGGATACGTATCAACCTAGTATCTGCCTATAAAATAAAAAATGAATAAAAAGTTGGGAAAAATGCAAATAAATGTACAAAAAGCGTAAAGTAAAATAATGTGAAGTATAGGTAAGAAAGCTGGATATACTTCGCACCACGAATATTCTTCGCCCCTCACGTCAGATACTCTTGATGAGTGCGTAGAATTTTAAAGAAACAATTAATCACTTCTTCGATAAGATAATAAGACGATTCTGAACAAAGGAATTTAATAATCTCAATATAAAGAACAATAATAGTGATAAAAATGATAGTCATCATTTTCAACACACTCATCAAGAGTATCTGACCCGAAGAGCGAAAAATATCCGTGGTGCAAAATATGTCCGGCTTTCTAGCCTACACTTTACTTTCCTTTACTTTTTTTATATCTAATAAATAAAGAAAAGGAAAAAATAATTACCAACTGTTTTAAACTCATATTGCCGATACAATAATAATCGTTTAATTTTTTAAATATTTTTGAAGGAATATTCCCAAGAGGTTCGGGAATATTCCTTGTTCCCGGGAACATTCCCCGGGGATTATTCCTAGTGGCACATCACTAGTTGCGATGCATTTTCCGCATAAAATTGGGTTCGTGGTGCTAAAAAGATTAATGAGCATTTACGTTCAACACTCGTTTGACGTGTATTCGATACGTGAATGAAATTGCCCGTAAAATGCGTCAAGTTAGTTGAATGTAATATTTTCAAATCGAATAAAGTAAAAGTTTTTTGAAAAAGTGCCCGTGCGTCGATGCGTATAACAAAAAACGGCGTTCGCAAAACCAAACACACCGGTGCAGTGGCAGTGTCGGAGGAAACAATGCGCCGCGCGAATACATTTTACCGTCAGCAGCGGTGCGACAGGTGGTGGTGGGGCGCTGGTTTTGGGGGGCAGTGCTTTCCGCGATGGGGGATCCACCTTCACGTGTACGGCGCACAACTCGGATCCGCGTCTTCAAGGGGGCGACCCGGGCGGATGGATGCAGCGCACGCGCGCGCGATCGGCCGACCGATGGCGCCTGCTCGGCCACGCCGTGCCGCGCCGCCGCGTTAACCCGCGAAGAATCGTCATCGGGGCACGTGCGACGAAGGCGTCAGCGGTAGCGACGGACAACGACACAACAACAATCGGCTGACAATACAAAATAACAGACGACATAATATAATAGGCGGACGGACACGAGGGCGCCAGGGGATCGGCCTAGGTGTCTCGTTGTTTTGTCGCATTGTTTCAGACGGCGGCGACGCGTCGTGTGGTGAGCAGCGCGCGCGTGCGCGACCGAGTCCGGGGTAATTAATCGTCGTCGGCCAGTAAATAATATTAGTCCGCCGCCGCCGCCGTGGCGTCAAATCCTGCGGCCCACGTTTTTCTCGCCGCCGTCGGCCGCTGGGCTCGTCGTCCTGACGGCGTCGGCGCGGCGTCAGCGGGTGGAAATATAAATGGCCCCGCGCGACGGCCGTCTGCACCACCCCCCCCCCTCCCCGGCGACGGCGGACGGGCCGGTGTGTACACGAGTCGCCGTACACACACACACACACACACACACACACCATAGCACTGTGTGCGTACTACGCTACGAAGGCGGCGGCAGTGACGGCGGTGGCGGACACTCGTCAGTGTGCTATCCGTACGCGTTCGCTTCGCACGTGTTCCGAAGTGTTTTGTGACTACCGTCTCGTCTCTGTCGTCCGTTTTATCGCGCCGTCGTGTGATTGGTCCGGTGTTTACGCGCGTGTTTTTAAAATCATTATTGTATTTATTATTATTTTGCATTAAAATTATTTTTAAAATTATTGTCCTCCTCCGACAGAGCACCCAAATAATTATTAAAAACCGTATTTTGTACCTAACCACCAGCAGCTTTCGCGCGCAAGTCGTCCCGTCACTGACGATGCGATGTACCCATGGCGACTTTTCTGCGGTCTGCTGCACGTAACGGATAGAACGAAAACCGTTTAACACCAGTGCTAACTACTATTACTACAACCAAAAATAGTCGCGTACACTGTAATAGAAGAAGTGAAAAAAAAAAGAAATCACGGTAGTCTCATTGCTGCAGAAGTCACAAGACGTGCTTCGTCTTGACTCGAAGCTCCGGGATGACAGTCAGCAAGTGCACCGTCGCCGCCGCATGGGTGTGCGTGCTAATAACGACTTTGGCGACCGTCGCACTGGCAGCCAGGAAACATTCGCCTCTGCTGGAAGACAACGCGTTGCCCAAGAAGCAGCCGTACAGGGTGACAGGTCAGCTTTCATCATAATATATTAATAATAATAATATCTTTGTCGTTATGAGACACTTTGTGCCGGTTGCAAAGCCATTAGAATTATTTTACATAAACCCAATGACGATTATTAATATACCTTTTTTTTTTTTTATAATAAAATCGAGCATTTTTATGCGTGTTGTTGAAATAATTATCGCGTTCCGTATCCGTCTGCCGCGGCGACACGCGTCGCCACTACTCTCCGATGAAAGGGCCTGTCGTTGTTTTCGTAAACCGATTTTTTGGCATTTTTACAAATATCGCCACCCGGGGCTATCGCAATTTATTCGTTCCGATTATTTTTAGCGTTTATTATCTTCGCGCGTCTCGTTTATGTATAATATACGCGTTCATATACGTTATAATAATATTATACAAACAGCGTTTTTTTTGTCCGTTATAGTAGTTTATATGCAGTAGTATTTATCAGTGTTTCCCAACTGGTGTTCCGCGGAACCTAAGGGGTTGAAAAATTTGAAATAATATTTTTGATTTGTGAATTATGATTCGAAAACAGAATAGCTTCTTTTCTTATCGTAGTTTCTTTATTTTATGACAAAATATTCTTAAAGCTTCTTTGAGCTCTCATTGGTAAGTTGGTATTTTGGATCAAATGTGTAAAAGAAAATGTCGTTTCTCCAACCTGAATAAATTCTTGAATGAAAATGAGAGCTCAGTGACACCGATAAATGCAGAAAAAATAAAAGATCATCAAATTAATTTAAAATTGGCCAGATTACTTTCCTATTTTCCAAGAATAAATGAAGAATCTGATATTTTATGGGTACAAAACCCATTTTCAATTCGGAAAAAACCAAAAGTTCTATCATACATTGAATACGAAAATTTGCTTGAAATAAAATCTTCTGAATTGGAAATCAAGTGCAAGTCACTTAAGGTTGAGGAATTCTGAATTGCCATGAAAAGCGATTACGAAAAATTGTCTATAAAGGCTATCACTATTTTATAGACAATTGCAATTTTCTAATTGCCATTCTACTCAATCAGTTTTATATTCAGTTATTGACAACAGGAAAATAATTTTCACATAGATATTTAAAAAAAAATGTCCTCTGTAAAGAACCATCAAGAGCCAAATTCTGTCAAAACTTTTGGGCAATTAATTGTTTACGAACAAAAGTTCACAGAAAAATAAATGAATAAAAATAAACATCAGTGTAAAAACACTAGCTTCTTCACTCCATCTAGTATCTAAAATGTTATTTTCATTTTACGATAAATTGTAATTGATTCAGTACCTAAACCAAAAATGTATGTATAAATTTTTACTTGGGTATTTCTGGCAATAATAATTTAATAGAAAAATAATATATTTAGAGATATTATGTGAATTTTTCATTAAAATTATGTAAAAAACGAGAAAAAAAGTACAAAAACGAGAAAAAAACAAAAAAAAAGCACATTTAGTGGAAAAAAGTAAAAAAAGCAAAAACAAGTTAACTTTATTGAAATCAGAATGACTTGAAACGTATTTATCTACAAGAATTGTCTCTCTATCATACTCCCTTAAAAAGTAGCATTTGCTACAAAATCTGAGCCCTAATTATAAGTAGAGTTAGGGACTTATAATTCTAAAAACCTTAAAATATGCATGCATTTATGCTCTAAAAACGTAACAAATATGCTATAAAAATTATGAAATATGCTATAAAAATTTGAAAAATTGCTAAAATAATCTCTTATAAAACATTAATTTTACTGTAAAAACTCAAAATATTTAAATATTGTATTGTAATAGGTATTATAATATGTGTTATTAATTCTTTTTCTATTATTTCTAAAATTTCATTTTTTTTAAAATTTTTATTCTTATTAACACAACATTTAAATAAAACAAATATCAAATAATATTTTATCTCTTCAGTTATTCAGGGAAAAATTTTCCGATATCAAGAAAACTCAAATTAAATAATGAAAATATGTGAAATATGCACTTAAAATTCAAATATAACTGAAATATGCACTTATATCGAATAAAGAGCCAAACATGCAAAATATGCCAATTAAAGATAACTGTATACAATTCCTGGTGTTATGAAACTCATTTTCTATATTACTTAGCAATGATTTGAATGATTTTTAAAAACATGCTAACTTCTATAAGTCCCTAGCCCTAATTATAAGTCATTTGTGCGAAGACAGTTGGTCATTGGAAACGCATGAGAATTACTGATTTCTCAAAACGAGTAAACGATGTACGATAATATTATTGTTTATTTTTAACATTTTCTTCGGAAAAAAAAATAACGTGTTCCACACGAACGTTTTGCGTGGTTGTATAATATTATTATTATACTACTGTTATAGAATATAATAATATGTGTGGCATCTCATTACTGTTTTTTTTTCAAACACAAGAACATTTAATCTATACTTACGCGTTATTTCAATATGAAATTTGTTTAAATCTGTAACTACGCATTATCACCATCAAGAAAAGAAAAGCCTATTTTGGTAATGTAGACAATAAACATAAAACGAATAAAAAATTAAATTAACAATATACGTACTTATGTAATAATAAAACTGTAAGTTGAATTCTCTAAAACAAAAAACAAAAAAACCGGGCATACTTCGCACTACGGATTATCTTCATTCGTCGGGTCATATATTCTTGGTGGATGTGTAGAATTTTAAAGAAACGTTAAATCATTTTTTCAATAAGACAATTCTGAACGTAGAAAGTTAATAATACAAAAAACAATAAAAGTCGTAATTTTCAAATACATGCACCAACAGTATGTGACCCGAAGAGCGTAGAATATCCGTGGTGCGATGTATGTCCGGCTTTCTTCTCTATACATTACTTTACTGTACTAATAAAAAAAGAAAAGGAAAAACAATTAATGAAAGGGTTATTATGAAAATTTCCAAAATTTTTTTTTCACATTTTCAAAATTTTTCTCATGTTTTAGTCTATCTATGTTTGAATTTTCATAAAATTTGTATCAAAAAATTATGGTTTCCGAGTATTTTTTGTCAAATTTTGGGCAGTTTTTCAAAAAAAAATTTAAAAATTGAACAACTCAAAAAATGACCTCTCTAAAGTACAAACTAGAGGCAGATTCGATACAAAAAGTTGCTGCTCGAAACTTTTGGACAAGAATTTCCATACGAAAAAGTTTATACAGAAAAAAAATATAAATAAGTAAACATCATTGTAAAAACACTAGCTTCTTCACTCCGTTCAGAATCTAAAATTACAACAATATCCATCATATATATTTTTTCTATATTATTATTTTACAAATTATATCTAATATGTAAATATGTATATGAAATACATTTACATACTTATATGTATTTTCACGAAAATAAACATCAGAAAATTTTGTAGCTACTTCTTGTAATTCAATTTCAAGTAAAATATCATTTTTATTTATTTTTTTTGTTTGATGTGTTTTTGGATACGTCCATTCATTTAACATTCTCTTATTCCAGTGTTTCCCAAAGTGGGCGATATCACCCACTTTGGAGTGTTAGAACCACCCAAGGGGGGCATTGAGGTTACAAGCTCGATTGGGGGGCATTATAAAAGTCGGCAGTGACTGTTTCAATGTGAATATTTTTCATTCTGTAATCACATAATCGTAATGTTGTACGAATTATTAAATTTGTGGGTAATATTTAATTTGTCATTACATACTTATAAATAGGTGTCATTGTTAATAATAAATATACATTTTATATGATTTATTACTTTTTATCTAACCAGAATTTTCGTATTGATGCTGATAGCTTTATTTGACTTTAAAAATATATGGACTAAAAAAAGGTACCTAATTAAAAAAAATTTAATTCAAGGAGGGGGGGGGCGGTGGAAGATTTTAAACATTAAAAGGGGTGTTGCATAAAAAAAGTTTGGAAAACACTATCTCATTCGGACGACTGCTTAAAAGTGTAAAGAAAGGTACTCACGAGTAGGAGAACGAAGATAGAGGTTAAGTCATTAAATGTTAATACGTTAGTGGAATACTATATAATACAAGTTATTTGGTTTATTTCATAGGATACAAAAATCAAGAATTGCTTGTGGTTAATTGCAAAAAAAAAAAAAATACATGACACATGAATAAAATTACATGAATATGTGAAAATCAATAAGGCATACTTACAAATAGACTATAGGTAATGCTGTTATCTTCACGTTTTATGTTTAAATAAAATTTTAATAGGTTGGTACTTTTTTATAAAAATCCCACAAAGCGTTAAGAATAAATAATACATATCGAATTCTGTTTCAAATAATTTATTATTTAAAGAATATAATGTACAATGATGAGGTACTGAATAAAAACACTTCATTTTCAGGCAAATTTAGATTTGAAATTAAGATAAACACCTTATTCTAGACTACGAGTATTTGAACTTTTGCGACTGTGTTAGATAGATATATTATTTATTTAATTATTCTTAATTAATTGATATAATTTGTTTGATTAACAATTTAAATTAGTTTTAAATTAGTCCAGCTTAATATTAACTTCCTCGTAATTTTTTAGGGCTAGTGCTTTTACAATGACGTTTATTTTTTATTTTAGTTTCTGAGTGGAGCGAAGAAGCTTACGATTTCGAAATAATATTTTTTTAAATTTTTTTCTGTTTCTGGGTAAAGTTCATGAAAATTTCAAAAACATTTGATCAATTTTGAATTAAGTACCTATAGCATTTTGGAAATATTGGAATTTTTTTGTTTTTTATTATATTTTATGTAATAACATTTTTGATTCTTGATAATTAGGCTTCAAAATTTAATATAATCTCACTCACATATAATATGTCTTGTTGGCCTAAAAAAATCTCGAAAATTGTAAGTAAACTTTTTTTCCAATAACCGTTTGAAGTTAACATTTTTACAAAATTCGTTAGTTTTACCTAAAATTACACTCTTAATCGCGTATAAAAGAAAATTGATTCAACTTTTGAAACTTGATACATAGATGGAGAATTTCATTGCAAATATTTTGGTGCAATACAATTTCTTACAGACGAATAATTAAACATCATACAAGGTTTTCATTGAAAAAAATCGGAGGAAGTACGGACAAATATTATGATATATTCTAAGTTTACAAACACTCAAGAAGTTTCATAATTTTAGATTCTGAACGAAGTGAAGAAGCTAAAGTTTTTGCAATGATGTTTATTTTTTATTTTTTTCTATAAACATTTTTTCGTATAGATATACTTTTACAAAAGTTTCGATCAGTAACTTTTTGAAACCAGATTTGCCTCTAGTTGGTATTATAGAGAGGTAATTTTTTGAATTTCTCAATTCTCCAATTTTTTTTTTTTGAAAAAAAACTTCCTAAAAAAAGACTTGGAAACCATAATTTTTTGATCCAAACTTTATGAAAATTTAATCATAGATAGACAATAATACGTATGAAAAACATTTTGGCGGCAGAAAATTTTGAAAATTTGAAAAAAAAATTTTGGATATTTTTCTAATACTTTTTTTCTTATTTAATTTTTTTCCCCTTTATTTATTAGATAAAAAAAAATTAAGTAAAGTAAAGTGCAGCAAAGTAAAGTAAAGTACAGTAAAGTATAGACAAGAAAGCTGGACATATTTCGCACCACGGATATTTTTCGCTCTTCGGATCAGATACTCTTGGTGAGTGTATTGAAAATGACGACTATTATAATTGTTCTTTATATTATTAACTTCTTGCGTTCAGAGTCGTCTTATTGAAGAAATGATGTATCTTTTCTTTAAAATTATACACACCCTTCAAGAGTATTTGATCTGAAAAATATCCGTGGTGCGAAGTATGTCCGGCTTCTTTGTCTATACTTAATTTTTTTAATCGCTATCTTTTGTATTTGTTGATGCTGAGTGCGATAGTGTGAACTAAAATCCGAGCGGATCAAAATAGTTTTCTAATAATTCGAATTTAAAAATTGAATATTTTCGGTTATTAAATACCTACTATTTCAACGGTTTGTATTTATAGTCAAGTGGCTAAGCCGTATTTCTCGGATACAACGGTACCTGGTTTAAACCTTATCTAGAGAAAAATAATTTTTTGCCCTCTTTTCAACCGTGATTGACCACAGGCAACACGATATACATTAGTATAAATTATATTATAGCGAATTAATGTTGATTTATTATAATAAGAGCCGCTTTAATTCATTTTATTATGACGTTTATATTTTATTATAATTTGAAATTATTTATGGAATATTCATTAGATGTAGGTCGTAGGGGAATATATGAAAAATCAATTTTCGTTTTATGTTTATTAATTTAGGTGTATAACTAAATTATTTTTAATTCAACATTTAAGTTCAATGCGTGTATATCAGTATAATATTATGCAAGATCAGTGTACAATCACATAAAAATTAATTAATTTTGTTATTCTGGTCGAATTTCAAACACTTAGTGATACTATAATTCTTATTATTAAGTAACTTACTACACAAATTTGATCATGTACACGAATAACGAATTGCATATGGCTTATTCTATTATTAAATAACAATTGTTGAACATATGGAAAATTTTTTGTATATTAAATGAAGCACCGCTCAGAATAAATGGTTGATCGTTTGTTTAAAATCCTACGAACCCATCAAGAGTATCCCACCCGAGGTGCGAAGGACATGCTTTTTTTTACAATGATTTTTACTTTTTTTTTCCATAAACATTTTTTTTTATGTTAATTTAGCAATTTATTTGGCTAATAAATTAAAACAATAAATTTCCAAAGTATTAGGTATCAATTATCAATCAACGATTTCCTCATTCTGATGTTTCGTGTTGTATGTACTACCAAAACTGAACATTAACGAGTAATTTTTCCATTAAGATTGTGATTTTTTATTTTATTAATATACATTGTGAACCATGTAAAGAATTTAACTATACGAATAATTTAAAATATTGATTATTAAGTTGGTATAGGTGATAAAATTAATATTTTAAAGTTTGATTAAACTTTCAAATTATTCATGTTTAAATTATATACATCGAAATTTTTAAATAAATTTTTAAAAAAAATAGTAGTCATACGTATTTTGTATAATATAGGTATCTACTAGCATATTCATGTTAAATACATACTTACGCAGTCTCGCGAAACGGCCAAGTAATCACACAATAATACGCGTCCATCGTGTCTAGACGCGGCCAACGACTTCGACACGCACTTTGCACCTATACAACATAAATTTTATGGCGTGTCTCGCAACAGATTCTTGACGATTTGGCGTACATTCCAAATAATACGCGATGACAATCACATACCTGGTAACATATGGTCTGGAATAATACTTTTAGATTTTGAGCGAGCGAAGAAGCTAGTGTTTTTACAATGATGTTTACTTTTTATTTTTATTTTATTTTGTTTTGTGTACAGTGTACACGTTTTCGTATTGAAATACTTCTTATAAAGTTTCAAACAATAACTTTTTGAAATTAGATTTGCCTCTAGATGGTACATTAGAGAGATAATTTTTAAAAATTATCAATTATTTCTTTTAGATCCTGAACGAAGTGAAGAAGTTAGTGTTTTTACAATGATGCTTATTTTTTTTATTTTTTAGTATAAATTTACTTGTCCAAAAGTTTCGATCAGCAACTTTTTGAAACCCGATTTGCTTCTAGTTGGTATTTTTGAGAGGTCATTTTTTGAATTTCTCAATTCTTCGATTTTTTTTCTTGGAAAAACTACCCAAAATTTGACAAAAGAGATTCGGAAACCATTATATCTTGATCTAAACTTTATTAAATTTAAATATAAGGAGACAATAATATAAGAAGGATTTTGACGCAAGAAAATTTTGAAAATATGAAAAAAGAAATAATGGAAATTTTTTTAACACTTTTTTCTTATTCATTTTTTTTCCTTTTCTTTATTTATTAAATAAATAAAAGTAAAATAAAAAAGTATAGACAAGAAAGATGGATATACTTCGCACCATGGATATTCTTCGCTCTTAGTTTGTCTATTTGGGTTACTTTGACGTTTGAAGTAATTTATTTCTACATTAAGCTTTTATGGGAATAACAAGGTAAAAATTCTAACTTAGTAATAAAACTAGAGTTAAGGTATAATACACTTTAAATTCACATTAATATACTAAAACGTACTCTATATCTTACACGAGACGACTGAACTTTTACCGATCTACTTAATTTGATTTAACAATATACCTAATTAAAAATGCGATAAGCTCTCGGGCTTATCAATACGTACGTATATCTA
>JAIPRM010009245.1:0-15007 GCA_025469315.1 Stegophylla sp. TES_Ste_2020
AGTATTTTTTTACGAAAATGTATGCTCAAAAAAAAAATTTATATATATAAAACATCATTGTAAAAACACTAGCTCCTTCGCTCCACTGAGCATACAAAAAAAAAAAAATAAAAATTCGCTATTAAAATGTATTTATCTAATATTATAATTAGTTACGATAAAACTTTAATTTATCGAAGAAAAGATAAAAGATAATTATTTTTTTAATTAGCTAGATAAGATAAAAAAAAAAAATTGTTAATTTTATATCTAGATAATGCTCAACACCGATTGTAATAATAACGAACTTCGTTCCATTAAGTGAATTACCTATTATTAACCGTAAGCCAATCGTATACAGTGAGAATGCAGTAGACTCGTAGATTCTCACATCCGATTAATCCGTGCAGTACAAGATGGATTCAACATACGTGTGCGTGTGTGTGTGTGTTTAGAGTCCCACTTAATCTTAAATATACCGGCGAGATGCTTTATTGCGGGTCGTTAAAATTTATTTTAACGAACGTTGAATTTAACAACATATTCGAGTCCGAGGGCAGACGCAATATCAGTGTGTGATATATTATTATTATGTGTAATAATATTATTGTGTTTATCGGGAGGGAGTAAACTCGAGCGAAAAGAACTCGTGAACATTTGAATTTGTTTATTACCTCGTGGTAGAAAGTTTTGCGGATAGCGATCATTAAAGGATTTAAACTTTTATTGCGAACGGCGTCTCTTAAACCTAACTCATATATACACACATATGTGTGTGGTATAGGTCTGCGTGCTTGTGTAGGTATAGACTCGTAAGTATTATTGTCGAATAGGTTGTCGAACTTTTTGATTGTATCCCGGCGCGCGGCGCAATATTGGCACGCACGAAACCGAAAACGCCAACGGGCGAATCGCTTTAGTTTACGAAATCGCAATGTTTAGAATGCGCGCGATAATCCGACGGGTTTTTCATAACCGGATCCGAGGGTCAGAAAATCCTTAAAGTGATTACATAATATGGGTTTTAGCGCGATATTACACACGACCGCCGCCTAAGCAAAATTATCAGGACGATTCGGCGTAAACCGGATGGGAGGGGGGGATAAAATGTATAAAACGGTTGTTGGAGTTTCACCTTTTTGCGCACCGCGATGTAGCAGCTTACAAATAGTATGTCCACTGTCCACGGACATATGTGAGGGGGGGGGTCTATCCACCGAAATTTACCAAAAAGGTAGTAGTGAATGTAATGACTTTTATCCGTGACTTGCTAAACAGTCCAATAACAATCGACAAGAAAAAGGAAAATAAAAAAATTTCATATTTTTTCCACGTCTATACCTAAGAAATATA
Organism: Stegophylla sp. TES_Ste_2020; assembly: GCA_025469315.1. Classification (NCBI taxonomy): domain Eukaryota; kingdom Metazoa; phylum Arthropoda; class Insecta; order Hemiptera; family Aphididae; genus Stegophylla; species Stegophylla sp. TES_Ste_2020. The sequence goes on from JAIPRM010009245.1 coordinate 1,333, forward strand.
TCCTTGTATCTTTTTGGATTTCTCCTGAAATGTAGTTTTACGTACAACTTACCAACAGACAAATTAGTTGAAAAAATCAAAAAACGTATACATATTATGAATTTTTGTTTGGTATTGACTGCAAAATTGATTGCTCATTAAATGGGGGATGAAATATAAAAAATGTATATAAAAAAAAAGTAAAATAAAGTAAAGTATAGACAAAGAAGCCGGACATACTTCACACCACGGATATTCTTCGCTCCCCGGGTCAGATACGCGTGGTTAATGTGTATAATTTTAAAGAAACGATAAATTATTTCTTCAATAAGACGATTCTGTACAAAGAAAGTTAATAATGTCAAGAAAAATAATAGTCGTCATTTTTAACATACCCACCAAGAGTATTCAACCCGAAGAGTGAAAAATATCCGTGGTGCGAAGTATGTCCGGCTTTCTTTTCTATATTTTACTTAAATTACTCGTAAATTTTTTTTTGTCTAATAAATAAAGCAAAGGAAAAAATAATTAATGATAAAAAAAAAAAATGTTAGAAAAATATTCAAAATTTTTTTCTCATTTTTAAATGTATTTTCAACAATATGTTTCTCATATTTTCGTCTATCTTTTTTTGAATTTTCATAAAATTTGGATCAAAATATTATAGTTTTCGAGTCTAATTTGTCAAATTTTGGGTAGTTTTTCAAAAAATAAAAAATAAAAAAATAAATAAGAAATGAAAAATTCAAATAATGATCTACCATTATCGATTAGAAGCAAATCCGATTTTAAAAAGTTGCTGATCGAGACTTTTAGACAAGTAAGAGTCTATATAGAAAAAAAAACGCAAAAAAATAAAAAAAAAAAAAAGATAATAAATTGAACATCATTGTAAAAACACTAGCTTTTCCATTTACAATCCAAAATGAGTTAACAAACAAATTAAATATGTATTTACACGATATATTAATGGATAACAAGACGTCAAATGTTATTAATAAAAAATATTTAACCGTAGTGCTTACGCTCGCAAAACGTTTTAATACGTTCGTTTTTTTTTAAACACTGAAAATAAATTTTTACCAATACGATACAAACTTTTTAAGTCGAGCACGGGGCGGTCGATATTAATGTGGCTCTCTTTATATCAAGGGTTCTCAACCTTTTGAAGTTTATGCCCCCTTTTATATTATTATATGGGGTCACGCCCCCCTATCATGACTTTAATTATTAATTTTGGGTATTAACATGAGTATAATAGCTCAATATTACTCTTCAAATTATTGAAAATAGTATATTGTCAGTTGTTACACAATGACGACCGATAATCGTATACTATAAAAAAAAAAAAAGTATAGAAAATCATAAACAACATTTTCATGTTCTGATGTGAAATGTGGTTTCATGTGAATATTATTTTGACGCCTCTTCTGAAATTTTGTTACGCCACCCTAGGGAGGCGCGCCCCCCAGGTTGAGAACCCTTGCTTTATATAATATGTTTTTAAATTTAGGATTTCCGCCATCAGCTCGTGTTCCGTATACGGTATACGGTGGCGATTCGATTCCCGCCAAGCAGCCAAGAGAACCATGTGGGAGAGGGGGAGGGGTTTAAAGTGCGCGTGTCCAACGTTTCTCTCGTTCGGATAAAAGGTTGAGGAAAACCGCTTTTCGCGGCGGCGGCGGCGGCGGTAGTGTTCGCGGAAGCCGAACGGGACAAAATAAATATTGGCGAAACCGACGCCACTCCGATTTATATTTACATCGACGGTAGAGACGACGAAAAACGTGCCAGTCAAAAATAACCCTAGCGCCGCCCCCGCGGCTACCGCTTCGTCCGAGGCAAATGAAATAATTGATTTTCAGCGCCAGCCGGAGCTCGAATGCGTTTTCAAAACGTCGTGATTAAAACGTTACGACTGTCAAAAAACGATTATTGAATTAGATAACAGAAAACGTAACGAAAATAGTGGTAAGCACTAATTTCAAAATATCACAAAACGAAACAGAACGACGAATGAAAACGTAGGTAAATCGAAAAACAAAACGACAAACGAAACGGTTAAGTAATAAACATATAAAACCTAACACATCAGAAAAAAGTCGCGAAACAAAAAGTGAATAACAAATCATTTATATCAATAATTTTCATCCTTTTTTTTCTTCAACATATCGATGTCCTTATTAGAAAACCTCGTAAGTCCAAATTTTACAAAAATAGATTGATGATGTTGCTGTTGACTTTTACACCAACAGATTGAATTATTAACTCATTTTTATAAATTTTAGACTTGTAAGGTTTCCTAATTGGGCCATCGATATAAAATTGTTATCAGGGCCGGATTTAGAGGGGGTGTGGAGGGGTATAACAACCCTCCACTTAAATTATTTCTGAAGTTTTAGTCGGTAAATTTGACATTTTGGATCTAGTCGGCAAATTAATGTAGCTGGCAAAATTGAAAAAAAGAGTTGATGACCTTTTTTTCTTTTTTTTTTCTCATTTGAAAGGAACAATTAAGTCAGTCAGCAAATTGGAAATTATGTGTAATGTAGATAGACTGAAAAATTGGCAAAAAACCTTTTTTTTTCTTATTTACATATTTTAAAATAGTATATGTAGTTGGCATTTTTACAGGTGTTACACCCCCACTAATATTTCTTAGCGCTGGCCTTGATTGTTATATCTATACGATTATTAAAATTGTGGAATAACCAACAAATTTCGCACTTTGGGTATTCTTCATACCTCAAGTGGAATACCTCTTGGTGAATATGTTGAATTTTAAAGAAATGATAAATAATTTCTTCGATACATCGATTCGATTCTGTTCAGAGCTTCAGTAAATATATATATATATTAATAATTGACAGTATTGTATTCAATATGTTTAATAAATATGATAGCAATTTAAACTAAGATTAGCCACCCGAGTAAATGTGTTGTGGATCCGCTAAGAAAATGGTCAAAAACGAGCGTCCGCAATCGTATACGTCCACCGGTGGAAACGTGTCGGTCACGGCGCCATCATTTTTGTCCGAAGGAATTAATACACGTCAATACAAGGGCAATATACGGAGCATTGGTCTTCGCGACTTCGAACACTTAGGCAAATGTTTTTCCTATTGTCAATTTAGCGCGCAGTGCGACGACGGCGACGTTTAAAAGATTATTTTCTGCAATTCTTTCTGTAGAATTTTTATGGCCTCTCGCCGTTTTCCCCTTCAATTTCCTCCCTCTCCACTCCCCTTCCAAACCGATTAAAAAAATATTTATGTAAGCCATAAAACGTATAAATAAAATGCGAATACGACGTATATATATATATATATAGATAGATAAACACATAGATGGTGTATATGGTGTTGAAAAACTTATACGAAATTATATCAGCTCTATTGTGTATATAGCGTACGGAAATAAATAGCGAATGACACGTTTAAACCGTTTTATCGTTTGAATAATTAAAATTTAGTGTTTTCGAGAAAAAAAAAAGGTTTTCTCAACGCAATCATTGTGAACAACAACTGAAGAAGCGTATTCGTTGGAGGGAGGGAAAAAATCGTCCTGGGCAGCAGTTTTTTTTTTTGGGGGGGGGGCAGAACATTTTTAACGGTGTGTCTGAAAAAAATATGTATTTGGATTCAGGACGCCAATTCGTCGACAATTACTGGAATATTCTGATCAATGTTAAAATACTAATTAAACGTAACGTTAACATTTTATCACATTTGCTGACACTATTTATTAGGGTTTAGAGCAGAGGTGGCCAACATGAATGTGTTGACGAGTCGCAATATTTAATCGATAGTCAGAAAAATATTTAAAATACATTTTCGGTTAATTTAATTGAAAATAGATGTTAGATTTTTATTGCAACAGATTTAAAATAATCTCGGAATAAAACTTTTAAAATTATAAATCCTAAAAAGGTTTAAAAAGAATCGTTATTCTGTTCTCAAATAGTGTTAACACGGAATTTAAAATCTATTTTCGAAAAGACGTTTTCTTGTGAATTGCTTTATCCGACAATGAAAATAATCATATCGAAATATCGATCAAATTATTTAACTACAGATCATCGCAAGGAATAACTCCGAATCTATCTTACATCAATGTCACAACACCTTAAGAAGCTTATGGAAATAAGAGATAAGAAAAAAAAAATTATAGGAACTAAAAAATAATACGTACTTTGATACGAAAATGTTAATTTGTAAAATGAAAAAAAATATGTGTACAATTTGTTTTAAAATTCTAATTTTATATACTTTAAGAAATAATTTAAAATTAAAAATATATGATAGATAAAAAAAATAAATCATATTATTAAATAAGATAATTATTGTTGTTTTTGGAAAGTAGTCGTGTAAGTACAAGGCGTCTATGAAAATGAATGATAAAATTTATTATTGAGGCAACAAATATACAATTTTAAATAATTAAATGTTTTTGTCCCCTTTGGAATCAACTGCTTAGTTTTTAATATACACGAGTATAATACGATGAGACACCGGCCGAGTGCCCATATCATGTTTCATATTCCCAAACGTACAACTGCAATAATATGGAATATGGATCACCGTCGCGCAAAACAATACGACAGTAATCCATATTCATGTCATTTATTCAAATCGTGGCGCATCTAGAGTTTCATTTTGGAAGCGACCATAAGTCATAACTAGGGCACGGATATTATTAAATGTAATAAGATTTTTTTTTCAAGCTCAAAATTCATTCAATGTTTGATAGAATCGAAAAAAATCATTTGTTTTTTTTTTACATTACAAGGGCATTATAATATTAATGTAATTTGTCATAAGTTTCAAACAAACGTATAAACTTAGATAGAATGCAGATCGAATCGTCTCCTTAAAAATTAAAAAGTTTTAAAAATCATTAATTTTTTGCTCTGGAATATCAAAAAATGTGTACGACTCGTTTAACGGCGGGGATGGCATATAGATTTATGACATAACTTTATTTATCAGTTGCTTACAAAATGTGTTAGGACGTGTGTTTAATAAAGTAATTTTTTAGTACATTAAGCAACTTCGTTTTTAAAGAAATGTTTTTGTTTTTCGAAGAAGGAAAAACAACGTCCTTATCATAACTACACAACAATTATTATTATTAGTTAATTATTAACTTATTTTTTAGTTGGAAATTGCATATTAATATAATGGAATATGATATGATCTATATATATATATATATATATATAATATTGAGAAGCTCCAGACTCATGGAACCATATTGTACATAGATAATCACACAATATATAAGCCCAAAAAATTCAAAAATCACTGTTGTTTACAGAAAGCATGGTGGACAAAAATATTGCAATATTGTGCAGCTTCACGTATCACATTACGCAATTATAATATTAAATTTTTAAAGGTACAGAATATAAACACAAATTTGATTTAACAAATAATTTTGAACTATCATTAACGTTTAAATGGTACCGGGGTTCTATAATGACAGTACTTAAAATTTGGAACCGCGAAAATCGATACTCAAGTTACACCCTATAGCTGCAGTCTCTTAGGTCGGCGATTTACATTCTGTAGTCGGAACTCGAAACCGAATTTATAATTTACCGCTGCGTGAGAACTGGGCTATGGGGGGGGGAACGTATACTGATATGGGTGGTGGTGAAATCCTAAATACGGCACTGGGCTTCGCAGGTGTTGTATACACCTGCTCAATACGGACACATTTCTCTCGGCGGCCGGCGGAATGGGGGGGGGGCGGTTTCGTTGGTCGGTCTACTAATCCGTCCAGTTCGTCATTACTCTCGTCAACGTCGTCGTCGTCGTGCGTGTACGCCACGAGTGGTAAATCTCCACTGCGTGCAATAATTCAATTCTCTCTCATCAATCTGCGTCATCTATAAAACCCGGTTAAAACATGTACCTATATGTGTGTGTGTGTGTGTGTATAAAATATATAAATATACGCGAATGTGTTTGTGTACAGAAATACTCATGCCCCCCCCCCTCGCAACACCAACTCCACAGCCACCTCTGTATCGAGTGCAGATTTTCGTAAATCCTCGGAATATTCGAAACCATTAGCGACTAACGCATACATTATTTAGGCACTCGGTTCGTATTACCCCGTTCTGTACAACATATTACAGCCCACGCGATCGTTCACGAGGATTATTATAATATTTGCACGGAGGGGGGGGGTGGTGGAGGAGGGACGTCGGCATACGCACGCCGATCACGTGTCCCTCGACTGGCAGTGTCAAAACAATATTATATGTAATATCTATATCGTAGTGTTCGTGCACGACGATCATCGTTGTAGTTAGGGCGATTCCCACCCCTACACGACGACAAAAGTGTTACGTGATGCGAATTATACGCTATATTATTATCAATATGTCGTTCGGCTTCTAGGACCGAACGACTGCGCCAATTACTTCCTTTTTCCGTCGCCCTCGGTGTGATTATTAGGTACAGTTCGTTTCTATCTACTGTAGCGATTCTCCAGGATAAAATAAATTGTCGAACGTAAAGGACATATTTTGAAGAAGAGTTCTTTGTCCATCGTTACATTAATTTCGTCGGATACGCGTTCAGTTATTGTTGGCATTTTCTATTCGTCGTGCCAGTTGGTTTTTAGCGTGTTCTGAGCCATAATTTGTGGCACTTCAAGATTAGTTCGACTAGTTTAGGTCTCATTTAGGCCTCATATGCGTAGAGTTTTGTTCCGAATGAAAGTGCATTGCTCTGATGGTCGATTGTAGCGGTTTAAAACGAACACTTGATTACTTTACCTTTCTTGTACGGTTGACTTGATGTGATTTACAAAATAACGTTTTCAGCAGTAGCCAACTGTCAGGTACACAATAGTACGAGTAAATTTTCACAATCTATTTCGTCCACTGATTTAAACACGTACCAGTGCAGAGCGAGTCAGGTACGGACAAACCCACCCTTCGACGGCTCAAAAGAAAACACTCCAATTATACGACGCTTAACGTTATTCATGGGAACTATACTATAATAATTGGTATTATCGAGATCATGATATTATTATAAACTGTTGACCTGTATGATTGTTGTCGTATGAGTCAAAAAAAAAAAAATAAATAAATAAATAAATAATAAAATTTATTTCAAGAAGTTATGTATACCTATGTATAGCGTTAACACAAAAGTTTAGTCGGGAAACTCGAAGAAAAAAAAAAGAAGAAAACAACAAACTCAGCTAACCAACCTCTGAACGTTTCCACAGCTAATGTCCGATTCCAATCCTATAATATATACGCCCCTTCATCAGTTAAAACGAGCACCGCGGGTATGTGCATAAGTGCACAAGGGTATATTGTACAATCTGCGGGGCTGCTCGGATTATATAATATACATTCACGTGACGGGAGAATATAATTAATTTACCGAAACGACGGGCGACTAAAACTTCTCTAGTGCGCACACAAACACAATCGTTCTGCCAGTATACGTTTTGAATAATACTCGCGTGTGCATGTGTGTGTGTGTACACGAGTATAATATATCGCACGTCCCGGCGGTGATGGCGAGCCGTTGAATGAACTCTTTCTCGCGCTCTCTCTCTCTATGGCGCCCACGCGATCTCGTGACAATATTTTGCGCCGTGCGGAAGCTGTACGGACCTAATACCAAGCATTTATACGCGCGTGGTACGGTGGGAGTGTCGTGGCGAAAAGGCGAGAGTAATTTCGAAGAGAAGAAAAAAAAGTCACCGTCCAGAGATATGCGTGTATATTTTATTTTTTGCGTCATTCAAACGCGCGTTCGCGTTCGCGTTTGACCGTCATGTGTTGTGACGAGTTCGAAAAGGTTTTCGAATGTATAATAGTTAAGTTACTGTAATATTTTCAAAAAGATATTTTGACCAATAGACCTAACTCAAAATTGAACAAATGTTTCTTCAATTTTTTATTAAGAATTTTCGTGACAATTTTTAGAAGTTGCAGGTGAAAGTTTCAAGCTACATTTTATTTGAAGTTATATTAAAAAGCAATTTTCAATTTTATTAAAATTCCTATAATACTATATTTTCCCGTTTTTTTTTTTTTTTTTGTAAATTTTTCGTCGGATTTCCCTCGTTTTTGGAAAAAGTATGAAAAAATACGAAAAATGACTATTTCAAAGTACCTTCTAAGTATGATTTCAGATCTATAAAGTTACTGATCGAACTTTCAAACAAATATTTCTAAGCGAAAAAGTGTTTCCAGAAAGAGAAAAAAAATTATAAATAAACAACATTGTAAAATCATAAGCTATCATAAGACTATCAAATTTGCGACTGTTAGGAGAAAGAATAATATCGTGTTATTCTAATAGAACAAACGAAGTTAAGAGTTCGTAAATGCCGGTGAACCACGTGACATTCACTCGGAGTAATGAAAAAAAGGCGTCGAAAATTAAAACGAAAAAAAAAAAAAAAAACTTAGCGACATTAAAATGCAAAAAAACCCTAAAAAAAAAATAAGGGATGGAAATTTAAAGCTCCCCGGGTACTATTAAATAGGTTTATTACGGAACAAAATAATGAAAAAAACAAAGTATTTTAATTACTCGGGTACCGTATCGATTGTGTGACGGAACATATGTATGACGAGGGTTTGGGGTTTTAAAAAAAAGTTTTAAAAGCCCTATTTTAAAAAAGCTATTCACTTCAAAAGTCGCGTATATAGTTCAGCGGTCGAGTTGAAAAGATCAATTGGTATAAATAATCGCCGCTATTTCTCATCGCGATATTTTGCCGAAAACTAAATCACATCGGTCACGGTGTTATTACACACAACACAAGACTTACAAACAGTCGGACGGTGCACTTCCTACGTTCAAGCCACGTAGTTGTGAAAATTTTAAAAAGTAAACCACCGAAATTTGACATCAGATCAGTGTCATCACTGATGGGGGTGGGGGAATTTTTGTTTTTCACTATGTATCAATATGACTTTTGTTGTTTGTTATGATGTCGTTGTACTCGAGATAAATTCATTAATCTTTTCCGGTCCTTTTTCACGTGTTTACGTGGCGAATATTATTTATTAAAATTATATATATATATATATACATATTTTTTTTTATAATTGAACATAAAAAAACATTAAAAGCAAAGATTATTAGTTTTTGTGTTAAACACATAATAGGTGGTTACTATAAATTAGATTACAGTTTTTACATGGTGTTAATTATATATAATTATTATTGACATTAATAAAAAATTATATAGTTATAGAGCAATAATTAGTCATGGTAAGATAATTCAGTTCCTCTTTTTCTGTAGTCGCAATGAATATTAATTGAGACAAGGTCGTGTCACCGAAAAACTAGATGGTTCACTGTCCGGTTTCATATGGTCTGTATAGGTGTTATCATTGTTATTCAAACGATACTGCAGAATCGTGAATAAGTAAACTGTGTTGAGATTAGATAACGAAAATTCCATCTAGATAAGACACTTATAGTAATAGATAAGATAGTGTATATAAATCTATCAAGTTACAAATAAATATCAATAGATTTTACATTTATCTAGATAAGATACAGGTAATCTATTTATTTTTTTTTAGATTCTGAACGAAGTGAAGAAGCTAGTGTTTTTACAATGATGTTTATATTTTTTTTCTGTGTCCAACTTTTTGTATGGAAATACTTGTCCAAAAGTTTCGATCAGTAACTTTTTGAAACCGGATTTGCCTCTAGATGGTATTTTATAGGAGTCATTTTTTGAATTTCTCAATTCTTCAATTTTTTTTTTTTTTGAAAAAAAATACTCAAAATTTGACAAAAACGACCAAAATCCATTATCTTTTAAAATGTTATGAACTATATGAAAATTTAAACATTAGATAGAAAATAATATAAGAAAGATTTTGGCGCAAGAAAATTTTGGAAATGTGAAAAAAAAATTTTGGACATTTTTCTAACATTTTTTTTCTCATTTATTTTTATATTATCAACTTTCTTCGTTCAGAATCGTATTATTGAAGAAATGATTTATCATTTCTTTAAAATTCAATACACCCGTCAAGAGAATCCCACCCGACGTGCGAAGAACACGCCGACGAGTGAAGTACACACTTTTATTTATCTGCACAATATATTAGATAAAATCAACTTTAGATTTTGAGTAGAATAAAGTTTTACAATTATGTTTAATTTTTTTCCGTTATCGATTTTTCGTATAGAAATACTCGTTCAAAGTTTTGATCAGCGATTTTGTTTTCAATCAAAATTTTGTTCAACACGGTACGTTAAAGATTTTACTTTTCGAAATGTTTTCCAACATTTTGGTAAAACTGTTCGAAATGTGATAAAAAACGCATTTAAAACTTTACTATAGAATAAATTGTATAATATATACAAATGATTATTATTCGTAAGAAATTAATATTTTATTGGTTTATATAAAAACATTTCTAGACAACGGAAATTGTCGTCTAAGTAACCGTTGGATAATATTACTGATAATCGACACAAGAGTTATCGAGACGAGTTAATAATATATGAGTATTTTTTTTTTCTTCATCTAGGACAATTATTCGGATAAATTTATCTAGACATGTCTCAACACTGCGAACAAGTTCACTGCACACATTTTAAACATAAACGCGATGTGATTTTTCACGACCCAATGCAGACGAGGCCGCGGAGCAGTGACGACTGCGTCGATGAACAGTGTTTGATTGAACAATTATTATTCCAATTCCGTGCGAAATAAACGCGTTTAAATACAATCTCTGTTTGACTCGAATAAAACGTTAATTGAATTGGGTAATACACGCGCTGGAACGTGTTTGCACAACACGCGAAGCTTTGAATCTAATACAGACGTACGGCTTAGGTACTCGGCCGGGAGTCGAGATGCTATGTGCATATACACCGTGAACGCATTCTATATAATATTAGGTTTCGTCCGCCGGTACCTATTCGGAGATTAAATATTGTCTCTCGGGTTGTTCTTCTTCTCTCGGCCGCCTGCACTCGGGGTCGAATCACCACCACCCGCCGTTAACTTTTGTCCGACCACTCTAATTGTGACTAAAACTATCCGCAGTCTGCGCGTAGACGGGGCATTTGGGTGGTCCGCGCGGGGTGAAACCGAATTTGACAGCAGACGAGTATGACATTTCCCACCCTCTGGGTCAGGGACGACTAGTAGAGTTATTGATTAGTGTGCCAAAATATGAATCAATTTTATGAAAATTTTCACACGTGCCAGGTGTTTTTATTCCCCCCTAAACACGATGTATGTTTTAATTATTGTATTAATGAATTTTATCAATGTCCACGATTGTGAAAATTTTAAGTTTCTAATAATGTTATTTTCGGAGGAAATAATATGTAATTAATAACTTTAATCGATTTACATAAAAACAACATTATCTAGTCTTTGGCGTATCTTACCGTTTTTACTTAAAATTTTTATATGATTTCTTCATAATTTTAAGATACTTAAGATACTTTTAATGATTTTGAAAAATCATTTCTGCCAAGAATTAAATGGTTTAAAGATAAGCTGAACATCATTTTTAATGATCTTCAATACTCAAAATCGTGGTAAATGATAAAAAAAAAAAAAAATCGTTCATCAATATTAAACCAATATATTTTTAACACTTTAAAATATATTCATAGAAGTTTTTCTGATGCCGAAGAAAGTCTTTGTCGTGCCATTAATTTGCTATCCCTGCTCTAGGTATCTATTTTTCTTACATTTTTATTTAGGCACAAAAACACTATGTATATTTTTTTTTTAACTAACACAAAAAATTCATACATAATATATATATTTACATGAATAATAACATAAACTATTTCTAAAGTTTGCCAAAAATTGACTTGTAGTAATCCGAGATATTTGACATGAATTTTGAAGTAAACATCAACTCGTATTTTATGATACCTAATCGTTTTCACGAAAATCTAGTTGAAGGTTTATTTTTCCGTGTTTACTCGATTTTTGAGTAATTTCTTGTCTACGTACGCGTCATAGCAATAGAGAAATATTGAAAAACGACCAATTTAAAGTACCATTCCAGGAAAACTCTCAATTAGTAGCATACACACGTAAGTAAAAAGAAAAGTAAAAACAATTTTTAAACCTAAATCAGAATTTAAAAACAAAAATTAATCAATAAATGAATTATTTCTATCGATATGTACTATTTATTTGGAAGAAGGCGCGATGGATAAATTATGAAACGTAAAAAATTTATTAATTTTGATTGATAAATTTCAATAACATTAGGCACATAGTAGGAATAGTAGAAATACACTTATGTAAAATAGTTACCTATCGATAATGTCGAAAACATGTGTCGTGTGTTGACCTCAATTTGATAAAACACAAAACAAGTGTTAAATGTTTAAAATAATAAATTCAAAAAATAACTAATCTAAATAAGAGAATTTACTTTGTTGAATTAAACAAATAAACACAAATTACATAGACCAATCAACAAATGGACTGTGCCACGGATGTGCGATATCATCGAACACAGGCCATAGAACGCACCACATAGAACGTCTAGTGATTCCAGCTGAGCGATTTCACCACCATAAGGTATGATTTTTCAAAAATCCTTCTTTGTGCACCCTTATACATGGTGATACGAAGATACCCTGAAAATTTCAAGGGAATTGGTAGGTTAGTTATGACAGTTAGGACAAAACCGCTTATATATTATTATTAAGTACAAATGGATTTTATTTTGTTAATAAACTGAATAATTGAATAATAACAAATATTCCTTCGAATGCTTTAACAAAAACAATTAAGAACCAAATTGGAAGCGTGTCGCATATAAAATATCAGGAACCAATTAAAATGTCAATTGTCAGGTAAAGGAACCAATTAAGATGCAGCCGCAAGAATATTATATAAATTATTATTACTTGATTATAATATCGTTAAATGACAAACTAATAAGGCAAAATAATTGTATAACTAATACAAAGTGTATTATGTTCTTGTACTTTTTTTTTGTACATGTTTAGAAAAACTAATTTCACACACGTAGAGTAACGCGTATTACCATTTATAATTAAAAAAGAAAACTGTTCAAAGTATTGTTTGTGTAAGTTAAATGATAATCGGTGATAAAAGTAATAATAAAAATACAAAGATCAGCTTAGAAAATGCGATTGAAATAAATTTATCTACAATACCGAACGGTTGTGAAATTAAAACGCCGTCTTCACCTTTAATAATAATATACTCGAGTTGTAATTCACGCTACTATATTGTCTGTTAATAATTTACAATAAAATATACAACGCGCTAAGTGCGTTTAAAGTCATTCTCTCTCTCTCTCTCTCTCTCTCTCTCTCTCTTTCACCGAAAACTTATTTTCTAAAGCGCCATTAAAGTCTACGAATGCACGTAATAACGTTAATCGAAAACATTTTCACTCCTTAATCTGTGCCCCGTTCGCCGAGGGTGTATTAAAAACTATTTTTTACACGGTAATACACATAAATCTCTTGCCGTGAATGCATAAAAATGTACATTAAGAATATTAATGTATTTGCCACGCCAATTAGATATTTCCGAGGATATTTGTATTTATTTATTATCAAAAAGCCGGACATACTTCGCACGACGGGTGGTATTCTCTTGACGGGCGTATTAAATTTTAAAGAAACGATAAATCATTTCTTCAGTAAAACGATTCTAAACGAAGGAA
>JAIPRM010009246.1:0-15003 GCA_025469315.1 Stegophylla sp. TES_Ste_2020
AAAAGTTATTGATCGAAGCTTTTGGACAAGTATTTCTATACGAAAAAGTGTTAACAGAAAAAAAAAATAAACATCATTGTAAAAACACTAGCTTCTTCACTTTGTTCAGAATCTAAAATAGTACGAGAATGAAAAATTTACGCGACGACGTGGCAATAAACGTCATTACAACAAATCGACAGAACAAATTTATTATTTTACAGCGCTGACTATAATATACTACACGAGTGGGATACCGCGGATATTATTTAGTAGAGTTATTGAAATAATAACGTCAGTCACGACGCGCGACGGTCAACGCGAATCACCGATACGTATCAGTATTATATTTATAACATATTGTATATAATATGATATAGCATTCGCGATGGACATAAAATAAAATGCGTTTGCGTTCGATTTGTCCGAACCGCGTGCGTCCGGGTCAGTGACTTTTTATTGATATCGTATTATAATATCGAACTAAATAGCGGATAATAAAATACTGAGATCCAAACGATTGTTATGTTTCACAAAACCGTATGGCATTTGTATAATATTTTGTTTTAACGCTGTTTAAATGCCTGAATTCTCGAGTAAACCGTTCATTTTGCCAGGGCCGTTTTTCTAAAAAACTTTTGGACAAGTGCTTCGGTACGAAAAAGTGTTTACAGGAAAAAAAAAAAAAAAGCCAGACATACTTCGCTCGATGGGTGTACTTCGTCGTCGGGGGTGTTCTTCGCACGACGGGTGGCATTCTCTTGACGGGTGTATTGCATTTTAAAGAAACGATAAATTATTTCTTCGCAAAAACGATTCTGAACGAAGGAAGTTAATAATATAAAAAATAAATGAGAAAAAAAAATATTAAAAAAATGTTCAAAATTTTTTTTCACATTTCCAAAATCTTTCTTATATTATTTTCTATCTACGTTTAAATTTTCATATAGTTTGGATCAAAAAAAATGATAGTTTCCGAGTCGTGTTGGTCGAATTTGGGGTAATTTTTATCCAAAAAAAAAATAAAAATTGAAGAATTGAGAAATTCAAAAAATGACCTCTCTAAAGTACCATCTAGAGGCAAATCCGGTTTCAAAAAGTTACCGATCGAGACTTTTGGACAATTATTTCCATACACAGAAAAAAAAAATAAAAATAAACATCATTTTAAAAACACTAGCTTCTTTTCACTTCGTACAGAATCTAAAATCTAACCATCATAGTTAAAACCAACTACTTTCTTCGCTCCTCTAAAAACGTTTACGGTTAATGATATGCACGTCCGCGTGCTCGATGATGTTCGAAAACTGGTCGCGAAAGACCCAGAGAAACGACTTGCGCACTCGCACGGGGTCTCGTATGGGCATTGCACACAATGGAATTACGATCCGATGGTCGATAAAACGCGGCGGCGGATAAAATCGCTCGTGGGCTCTCGCGTTTTATTATTAAATCATTATTATTATTAATCATCGCGGAATAACGAAAAATCCCCGTTTCTTTATAGATCGATATCGGCCGGACCGAGAGACTGCATTTTTATTTATTTAAAAAACCGTTCTGGCGCCTACGCGAAAACTTGAACAACACACCGAGTCTCCGGGCGGTGGCAGAAAGGTCGTAGCCAGTATGAAATTTTGGAAGTGGTTTATATAGTAAAGAAGTATTTTGACCAAATAAATTAAGACAAAAGAAATCTCAACAAAATCTGTTTGCCATAATAACAATTACATCATCATGAAGTTTATGCAATTTTACATAAATAATATTATTAATTGTTATATAATTTTATTTATTATGATTTAAAAATAAATTTCAGGGGGGGTTAAACCCTGAAACTCTTCCCCTAGCTACGGCCTTGGGCGTCGGCCTCGTCGTACGCACAACAGCTTCATGTAAAATTCATTTATTATTATGTTCTGTGTCGATAGACGCCACTCGGAGATCAATAATTATATCCCATATTTTTCCAATCGAACAGACATTTCAAAAAAGTACCGTGGGTATTGGCCACTCCTCGGGCGCGAGATATTCTTGGTGGATGTGTTTGAGTTCCGAAGAAATTATATATAGTAAATCATTTCCCTTCAACAAAACAATTCTGAGCTTAGCTTTTTGGCTATAATTATAGACAAGTGACCAACCACGAAAATTCTGTCACTTTTATATTGAATATTTTCAACGATATCGTTTACACGCATTTACAATATTGACTCAACTCAAGATTTAAGCAATATTGCTTTTGGAATAGTCTATATTGGTTAACCTTTTGGTTAGTTATTTTTTTATTCGCAATTCCCGTGATTTATTGTTCAGCTAATGAAGAATTCAAAATTTTATTAGCTACAGCCTTAACATAACACAAGTTTATTCCAAAATTATAAAGTTAATCCTAAAAGTGGTAAAAAGAATTTTTGAAAATGTTTCCCCCTCTGTATTACACTATTATTGATAACGGGTGGAGATTTCAAATTTCTATTATTATTAGTTTTGGAAGTTTTTTTCGTCAGAATTTAAAAATCAGGCATATAAATATATTATGTTTTTGAATCGTTTCACTGTTTTTTAGAATATTTCCCTGTTTTGACTTGTAAAAAAAAAAACAAAATTTCTGATTTCTGGTGATATTTAAAATACACATTTAGCTAACGATTTTGAACACCGGAGGAGAAATGAATAGTTACAGAAGTAGTAGTGGTGGTGGTGGTGGTGGTGGTGGAGTTAATAATGGTGCACACCCAGTTCGCCGACGAAAAACCTGTTTCAATAGTTTTTTTTAAATACTTCCCAATTAACCGACAGTAAAAATACGACATTGTACAACATTTGTAACATTTGAAACTGTACAAAACTGTAGTTACGTAAATTATACGGTTAACACCGATAATTAGTACCTGCTTAAAAAAACTCACCTGAAGTAAACAATAATTTATTAGTTATAATTATAGTTGAAAAAAAAAATTAAAAGGAAATAAGTGTTTTCTTAAAAATCAAATAGGTATTCCATGTCAAATGGAGAAAAAACAACATATTTTATAGCAGAGTATGCACGAAAATATGTTATCAAATAACTTAAATTTCCGTTTGATAAAAATCACTGAAATTTGTCTGTGAGATTTTTTTTGGGGCAGAGTGATAAATTTCAGAAGGCCTCTTTGTTTCCTCTCGACGCGTCGATTATCATATCATAGTCATATCACTAAATATAGGTGGCAAAGCCTCACGAAAGTTTTTTTTTTTTTTTTATTTAAGCTTTGTGTTACAATTAGTTTCAGCAATTAGGTATAATGGTAAATATAAGGGGAACAATAAAATATAATTATTTACAAAGAAAATGGAGAGTAAAAATACTAAATTAAGAAGCCTGTATAGTTAAAAAAAGATAAGATGCTATGTATAATATTTACTAGTTGGTTTGTAAATATATTTTTAGTTTCAAAAGGGATTTTTGAGGAATGAAAAAGGGATAAGAGGTGGACACCACCTCTTATCCCTTTTTCATCACCCAACGAGACGTTGGGGTAACAGGGGGGGGGCACATGAGGATTAGATGGGTAATGTCACAAATTACAAGGTCGTTGTGTAGCGTGCAAAGAGGAGAATCGTTCAATGAAAGTTTAAAAGAAATCACGAAAGTTAAGTTATTGTATTTTTCATCACAGTTTCATGAACTGTGAATAATAATATGTTTACGAACGATTAAATAATAATTACGAACCCCTACTTGAACGCTTGTAAAACGTTCTGGATAAGCTCATTTAATATCGAGGGGGCGGAAAGAAGTTGAAGTGTTCCTTTTTGTATTTTAGATAATATGGGAAAAAAAATCTCGGAGCAGAACTCTGATGAAGCTCATAAAGTAATATATTTTGTACGGACATGTACACGTACTGTACGAGTACCGTAAAGTATATAACTGCGACGCCAGACGGCAAAATGCTCTTCGATAAACCCGTCTAGTGCGCATATATAAGTGTCGTCTGTATTAATTTAGATTTAGTTGCACGTCGAAAACCTGTTTTATTTTTTCTTATACCCTAACATTCGGCGGACGATTCGTTCTCGTCGGTCGGTTTACACTCCAGTCCAAGGCCGTATCTGAGGGAGGTGTGGGGTCCATAGGGGCTAGCCCCCCCCTTGAAATTTCTTTTACATTTTAAAACTATTCAAATATATATATATTTCAAAGGCAATATATTATATCAAGGAAGATTTCGAATTTTGTTAGTAAAATACTTTAAAGAGGTTATTTTACTAAATTCTCAAAAAAAAATATTCCAAAATGTTAAAAAAAAAAAACTACTGACATTTTGAGTGAAAAAAGTAATCCGACACCTAAATTTTTATCCAATCAATTTCAGTCGTTAAGTCATATTTTAAAAATAATTGTAACCACTTGAAATTTAAGTATATTAAAGAATAAATATTCTTTAGACCCCCTACGAGAAAAAAAGTGACTGTAAATTCAACTCAAAACAAGACTGATTTCAAAAATTCGAGGCCTGAAGCGAGCTGAAAATGTGGCTCCTGCTCTAAACAATCACATATTTTCATACAAACTATCTGTATGTTATAATTAATAATTAACTGAGCATAGTTCTATATCACAAAATGTTATTTTATTATTTTTGTACGTACCTCTAGTATACCTACTGTAACTTGTGTTCACTTACATCGTACAAAAAAAAAAAATGGTTTATACCTACCGGCTACGTTGATAGATTAGACTGACGATACATTATACTCGAGATATACGATCTACACACCGAGATCTGGGCTCAAAGGTTATATAGATCATTATGTCTGTCGAAACTATATTTTATAATATTTCGTGCACGTTGATTACGGATTAATTATGGGTATTTTCTGTACGATAATGCATCATGCGTTGATTTTTCTCTTCGTCGAATGAATGTTAGAGTTTTTGGCTTTAATAATATGATCATACGACACTTGTACGCTCTCACTTGTTGACCTTTTTTCGCCACAAAATCGGTTCCTTGTTTTGGGTCGTTCCCATTTCCGACAAAACGAAAAAGGTTCGATTCCCGTTTTCGCCAAGATATATTTCTACGAGTTCTAAGTTTTGGCTATTTTGGGAACCGATATAATATAATGAATGGTATAACAGTCACGAACAAACAAATAAATGTAAAAATGGTCTATTCGAAAGAAAATAATGTCATTGAATAAAATGCATAATAGATATAATAATAAATTCTAAATAATACTATGTAATACTAGAAAAAAAATATAAGGCATGTACAAATAAATAAATATTGAACACATAATTTGAAAACGAGGCATTTATATATAAAATATAAATTTGATTTTTTTTTTTTTTTATTACATTTTTGGAAGTCAAAGAGGGCGTTAAGTAAAAAAAGGTGGGAAACACTAGCCTACAGTATACGTCATACGGAATATATTTACTTTTAACATTACTTATAAAATATTAAAAAATTTCTATTCTTCAGGGTTTTATTTTATTTTTTTTTTTTTTTTTTTTTTTTACGGAAACGGTTGAAATTATTTTAACGGAAACGCCTATCACCCAAACGCTCAAGTCCCTCCGCGATTAAGTTTTAGTGGACTCTATCGCAAGCAGCTGTTTCCGAACGTGTGCTATATAATTACTGCTTTGATAAAAGGACTCGTTTTCAAAATTCGTTAAATTCTATATCGCGCTTTGACATAGATTGTAAGTATCAAATAAAAAGGTATTTATTTTTAATTAAAGTGCTTTTTTCTCTGTTCGACTTGTAACTTTAACTAGTTAGAAAAAAAACGTACGAGTGACTTTTAACTTTAAACTCAACTCAACGAGTTTTAAAATGAAAAAAATAACTTGCCCAGCGTTGCAGTATTTACACGTCTTATAGTTTTATGCATGGAAAAAGCGCGTTCGTTATTGAACAGAGTCTGTCGTCTCACGCGTGCAAATGCGCGTCCGTGCGAATACACGGCAAAAGCCACACGTAGGAAACCGCGAATCGAACAATAGAGAAATATTTATTTATTTTTACCCTCTCTGCGCGATAATAATAATAATTATTATTGTTTTATTTCACAATTTTCGCTCGTTTTTATTATTATTATTATTATTATTTTCTCTCGTACCGCGGCGATTGTTGTTATGATTTTCGAACACCACCAGGTCTAGACTGACTGGCCGCTCGCACACACACCCGACGCGTTTCGCGGATAAAAAAAAATAAGTTATTGTTCACGGCACAGCGCGCACAATGCGCGCGAACCGGCGGCGTGTTGTTTTATTCCGAGGGGAGGCTGCTGGACCCCGGAGGCTGCGAAAACAACAAACGTCCGTGTGCCCACGACTGTGACGGCGGCGGCACGGCACGGTTCTTCGGTCCGTTGTAGCGTTGTGGTGTGCATTTAAGTGCATTTAGAGAGCCGTTCGGTGCATTGGTGCGTCGGGCTGCAACCCGATTTTAGGACCGGGTGTGGTCGTCGGTATGTGTCATATTATTATATAACACAATATTATAATGGTCGAGTACCGGTCGGGTCTCGCACAGGATCGAAACGGAACACGGATAAATGAATGGCATTTTTAATTTTATTTTTTCTCCCGGTACTTAAATTTTTTTATTTTTTTATATTATATTATCCGTTCGTTCGCTGCAATTCATCCCGTCTAAACGAGATAATTAACTATATAAAATAGTATACAGTTGATTATAATAAATTCGCCGACGGAATCTCTGCGATTTTCAATTGTAAACACGAGAGTCGTGATTCAGCGTGTGGTCCATCACACACACACACACACACACACATGTATACTACCCGCAGCATGCCATAAAATACACGTAATTTAAATACTAGCAATATAGGGTTCGGGAATTTGAAAAAATTTATTTTTGTTTTTTTTTTTTTTTTTAGTAGAATCATATTTCTAATGTATTTTTATTCGCAAGAAACTTTTTTTTTTTAAATAATTTTATGTAGATAAAAACTTAGGGAAGATTATTGTTTTGCATGCCTCCTTTAATAGAAAAAGTAACAACAACAGTTTCCAATATAATTCTAAAGTAATAACTATACAATATTCGAGAGAACGTTGGGGAACTTAAATTAACTTTAAAATGATAATAATATCCAAAAAGGTAAATATTAATCAAGATCAGATCTTCAGTTTCTGAAGACATAAAAGAATTTACTAGTCAGTTATTATTAGTAGTTTTAAACCATTGTACAATCCCAAATATTTTCTATTATTAACTTTTTCAATGCACATTGATGAGCAATATAAACAATTTATTGTATATATATATATATATAAATCTTTTTCTATAAAAAAAAAATTATTTAAGTTTTACATTTTTAATTGCTTTGCAGGGTTGCCCCTTTTGGGAAATTTGATCTTTTTTTGCTCTCTGTTCCAATTTTGAAATTGACAATTAAAAGAAACAATACTTTAGCCACCCTTACAAAAAAATGTCATTTGAGGTGAACTACCCCTCCCCTCCACACTATGGTACTGCACATAACCTAATACATATACATATATATATTATCTCTATATGTAACTATTTTTATTATATTTATATAAATTGTATATAGGTACTTAATCGTTAATTAAAATAATGATTAAAAACAAAATAACAATTAATGTAATATTTTTAATGACTGAATTCTCAATAAAACAAAATGTAATATTAAATATAAGTTATTCATTTTTTCGACTGTGATTTCCCTGCTTCTCGGAATTCAAAAAACATTAATCATATTTTACTATATTTATGAAATACGTAAATTAAAATATACTAACTGTAATGTTGAAATTCCGTAGTTTCTAAATCTAAATAGAATAAAAGTAGATCATTTCTCTAATCGATAACGAATGAAATCTTTTATTAAGTGTTTATTTGTACAATCTTTATAAACAAAAGAAAAATTTGGTATTTTCCTCGTGTTCAGAAAAAATGTGTTCATCATAGACTTTGACCAGGACTAGAGAAAAAAAAAAACTTAAAAAAAAACGTAAATTTCCCGCTAAAATCGGGATCGACAGCTAAACTCTGCTACCCTAAGTACCGTTTGAAAAAAATCTTGAATCCCCGTAGGCACCGATCAAAATGCATTTCATCCGTGGACGGCTACCGAATCAAACAATATGATAATACGTAATATGTGTATACGGTGAGTACTATAGGCACTATATTTTTCCGTCGTTCAATGTTTCTCACGTATATTATCAAAACGCTTTAGGTGCGCATTACTCCGACTCGTTCGTTTTTGAAGCCAATTAACGCGGGCGAGCGCATGCAAATTGAAAATTCCCGATGCGGTGACGCACTAATTGTTTAAAAAAAAAAAAAAAAAACCGATATTTCAGCGTTTTCGCTTCGGGTGTACGATATAATAATAACACTGACGTACGTGATGTTACGAACGCGATAATAGTTTTCAAAATACACACAATCTCTCACGTTATTTTACAGAAATTTCGCCGAACGCGTTCGCACGCGAAACGACTTCAAGAAGACGACGTACATCGCGGCAGAAACCGGACGAGAGTGTAATGTCCGTGCGTAGGTTTTTTAATTTATAATAATTATTGTAAGTGCTTCGTTTCGATATCGTTAAAAAAAACGTAATACGATTTTGGGTTTATAATATTATATATGGTTAGGTAGTGTACTCGAAAAATACTTAGGTTAGGAATTCGATGACCTCGAAATCTTTTTTTTTTTTTTTTTGAAGAATGCATAAGAAAAAAGCGAATAGTACAAAAAAAATAAAATTATCCGACACTTTTTACTGCGAGCGTAACTT
The DNA here is from genome assembly GCA_025469315.1 of Stegophylla sp. TES_Ste_2020. Classification (NCBI taxonomy): domain Eukaryota; kingdom Metazoa; phylum Arthropoda; class Insecta; order Hemiptera; family Aphididae; genus Stegophylla; species Stegophylla sp. TES_Ste_2020. Next base: position 8,782 of record JAIPRM010009246.1, read on the forward strand.
TGGATAGAAATATTTTTTACCAAAGTCCAAATTGTAACGTGTCACGTTTAAAAACAGTCACTATTATTTTACATAATTGTATTCGTTATGGATTTGATGCTGCATTTGATCGTCACATAACTTTTTCAACATTCCCATCGGTCGTTCTGTTCATAATTTGTATTTATTATAAACAAAATATTTCTTTTTCCGAAAAGTGTACTGAAATCAAGGATCAAAACCGAAATCGGAAAAGAACCAATTCTGGAATCGGTTAACGTTACAAAATTAGGAATCAAGATCGGAACCGGAACCTTTATTTAACAAAAAATTAAAAACCGTAACTTCAATATTATAAAAATGTTTAGGTTAGTAGTAACTAGTTATTAGTGTTACATACGAGGTATACAATTTTCCGCCCCAAAAACCATAAATCGAATATTTTACGAAATAATATAACGAAGAGATACGTTTGCCATTATTTTTATATTCATTACATCCATTATTACTCAAATTTATAGTAGTTTTTTCATATTTTTTGAAAAACATGTTGTGTCTAAACCTCTTTTATCAAATATTGTGTAGTTTTTCCCAAATTTTGGGGAAACTATTGAGAATTTCGGTAAATGACCTCTTAAAAGCCCTATCTAGAGATATGAACTGTGATTCATAAACTTTTGGACAATATTATTCCTATAAGAAAACGTGTGCATATAAAAAAAAAAGAAAAAAAACATAATCGTAAGTACAGTAACTCCTTAGCTCCATTCAGAATCCAAAAAAAAGTCAAGGGAGGGGGGGAGATGCTGGAGATGATGTGGTTCATTTTTTATGAATGGCACATGTCTGCACGTCTGCTCTGCTTACGTGAATACTGCCACCGCCGTTTTCCGTCGTTACGATTTCTTCATAACATAATAATATTCGCGGTTAAAATATTATACTTGCGTATAATATATATTATATATATATATATACGGTACAGCTGGTTATAACCTTAACCGCGGTATACGGTATAAGTATTACGACTGAAATCGCGCACTCGGGTTTTGAGGGTCCGACCCGCGCGCCGCAGTCGTATTTCACGAAAACACGTGTCCTGGAACCCCGCCCCCCCGGTAGACGATTAACCACCGGCGGCGATTCGAAATTACCGAAATTTCTCGGTCGTAAATTTTGCACACGTTTTACTGTTTAGCGCGACCTCGGATCAGCTAAAATATTTTATTACTTGTTATTTTGATTATTACAATATTACAAACATGGTCCGGTGAGATCACTCGGTTAACAATTATAATAGAACACTTTTTCGAATAAAAAAAAAAAAAATCTCTTTTTAAATCTCTTAAGAAACTATCTTATTTTTAGAAGTGGAATGAAGAAGTGTTTTTACAATGATGCTTATTTATTATTTTTTTTTATGTTTACGCTTTTTCTTATCGATATATTTGACCAAAGGTTTCGACCACAGTGCCTTTTTGAAATTGTGTAATTTTGTTAATTTAGACACTTTATTGAGAGGTCATTTTTGGAAATTCTCAATAATCTTTTCAAAATTTGACAGAAACGGCTTTAAAGCTTATTTTTTTTTTTTAATCCAAAATTTATGAAAATCAAAATGTAGATAGACAATAACATAAAAAATATTTTGGTCAAAGAAAATTTTGAAATACTTTTTCCAACACTTTTTTGCCTTGTCAATTTTTTCCCCTGTTCTCAGTGAATATAATGAAGTATAAAACTATAAATATATATATATGTATAATAGCTTTATTGCGACAAAAATATTCATAATTTACAATATTTATAAAAATAAAATACGATATTACAATACTATAAACCCGTATAAACAAAGCTTTGATACTTATTTATTTTTATATTTAGTTTATTTATTTTTACATTAACCGTCTCTACGTTAAATTTACATTGGCATACCGTATTCTAAGTCGAAAAAACCTCTTACTCCCTTTATTCATATTCGATTTAACGAGTTATAATGTTACGACAGTATTAAGACCGCGCGTATACACTTTTGTCCGAACGATAGCCACCACGAAGACTCTCATCGAGTTTGAAATAAAATAAAAAAAAAATCGTCTAAAACAGGTTTCTTTCCGTGCGGGGTATACCACCTTCGTTCGTCGCTGCAACGTCCCCGCGATGCTGCTGCAGCAGACGCATTAGTCATTAGCTCATTAAAATGCGGTTTTAGTCCATTGACAATACACTGCAGTGTACACACACACACACACACACACACATTGGAACTTATATTGTTATACATTTAATTAATCCAACTGACCTAACCTAACACGACCAATAATACGTATTTATTATTTAGCGCACGGTTCGGCTGTATATACGTAGATTACATTATTATTATATATACGTTATCGTGGGATAGAAACTAAATATTATATGCGACATTATATGCCAGGGGTGGGCCAACATGAATATGTTAACGAGCCGCATATAAAATTATATCAAGAGCCGAAAAAAATTCATTTTTAGTGAATGTTATTGAAAACAGATGTCCAGTATTGAATCTCGTTGCAATAGTTAAGGCAACTCACGGAATGGAACTACTTATTAGAATTTTGGTCTAAAATGTTTTAAAATATTCATCACTATGTTATGAAATTTTTTAAGAATATCTCTATTTTGAAGAACCCTAACATCAATAACTGAGAGCCTATCGCACATAATTTAAAATCAGTTTTTGGAATGACGTTTTCTTGTGATGATAAAAATAACCAAATCCATATATTTTTCATATTTAACTAAAGATCATCTTAAGGAATAATTCTGAGTAGATCATACTTCAATGTAACCAAATCAGAAACTCATGGAAATAAAAGATATAAATATATATATATTTATATCATCTCAACAATAATACATAATATTTAACTTTATGCTAAACATTTATTTGTACAATGTCAATACAAATTCAAACTTTACACACATAAAAGCCATAATTTAAAATTTAAAATTGTGGTGAATAAATAAAATATTATGTTATTAAATAAGATTATTATTGTTTTCGAAAATAGAACGAGAGCCACGTGCAACCACCACAAGAGCCACAATTTGGCCACCCCTGTTATATGCGAATTGTTATTTTCACCTAATTTTATTTATTTATTTTTTTCATTATCCGATTACAGTAGAATAGAATCTCGGTAATCCAACAGATCAGATCAGATCACTTTACTGTCGGATTAATAAGGGTTCACATAAAAACGCATTTTCACCTATTGAATTTTACATTTTTACATCTGTTTATTATGTATAACACATAAATAATACATACAAGCTGTATTTTTAATTAATTTAATAATAAAATGTCTAATAGATTTATTCGGATTTAATCAGTTATTATTTAGTTTTACCGAACATTTTATCGTTTACCATAGTTATTTTATGATTATTTGCCAAATAAATATATAATATATTGGGTGTACGTTAGCCGAATTACTGGATGTACACCGGATTATCGAACGGTCGGATTACCTACCGAAATTCTACTGTATTGTGTAGGTAATAAATTGTATCTTTTTATAGCTTTTTTATAGCTACGGTTGAAATTTCGCACATAGAATATGTCATAAATGTATTACCCAGTTTATAGCTGCAATGATGGGCAACAGCTAATTATGAAGTCAAGTTACTTTTTAAAAAAAATAATAACTCAAATTTAACGAGTTAAATTTGTTTCCACGGTATGCACAGTAATTTATCAGTTATTATTTTCTGTTTTTTCTGTTTTTTTGTAATCATTGTCTCGAACGAAAATTGTTTTATCAAGAAAAAAAAATCGGAAAAGTTAAGTATCGAAGTCTTGAATATTTTACCCACTCATTTTTGGTGTTCTATAGGATGTCGAATTCAACATTTTTTCGGTAACATAATATACTTTTATCAAAAATTTGTATTTTATTTTAACATGGTTTGTAGTAAGTAACAGAAGGAAAAAACTCGTGTATCGATTAAGCTGAAAAAAATAAAATAAATATTGGAGTAAAGTAATTCGCTTTTACGGTACATCAATCACTTGATTGCTATGAAATTAAATCATAAATCGTTAACGAACGACATACCGATTCCCCGTGTTTGTTGTTAATCTTCGCACGTATCGCAATAATAATATTGCGTCCAGACTGTGTTGTATTTTTTATTTATTTATTTATTTTTTTTTTTTTTTTTTTTCGTTATGACTTCAGCCGGTCGTAGAATATAATAAAAGTACCGTGAAAATCGTCTCTATAACACAAAGCTGATTAGTAACTAGTTCCTATATTTTGTAACTTGGTCACTAGTTACTAAAAATCACTAATTTTTAACTCAACAAGTTACATTTTCGACGATTCTAATTTTGTAACATGACTTGTTGGTCGTTACAACTGAAATTTAAAAATTTAATTTAAGCGTACGTTTAAAAAAACCAAAGAAACACATTCGAAGTGTCTGAAGTAAAATGAAATATAATTTTTTAGAAGAGTATTAGTAGTATAAGTTCGAAGTACCTAAGTAACTTAACTATTTGTTCCTATTTTTTGTAAGAGTGCAAGTAACGAGTAAATTAACGAGTTACTGTTCTCTTGTGGTAACCTGAAACTTAACGAAGACAGTTAAAAAAATATAAATCAAAGTAAGTAACTGTATCTTAACTCAGTTACTATACAAAATTGAGTAATGTGCTAAAATCGAAGGTCCCAGCATAAAGTTTATGCGTAATGTCAAATTTAAACCCGTTTTTTGTAACGTAACTGCATGCCTGACTAACGCAGGGGTTGGTAAATCGGGCGAAATGCATATTTTCTATTTTCGAGTACTTAAGAGTATTTAATCTAACGATTATTTTTTTAAGCAGTTTAAAAAATAATAAAAAAATAGTTTTTATTTTAAATCAATCAACAGTCGGTTGGCCGCCGAGTTGTTAAAAATTGACGAGGGGGTGATGTAATGTTGGTGCAGCAAACGTTTTTCATTCTCCCGCCCCCCTCCCCCTGGACGTGAATCCCGACGATAATGATCATAAAATGGCGCGGTACGACTCGATCAATCCATACGACGTATTCGTCGTGATGTAGACAACTAACTGCAGTGGGTCCGAGGTTATTTTTCATTTTTCTTTTTTTTTTGTTCCACACGCGAAAATATCGCCGCCGCCGCCGCGTCCTTGGCAAAAGTATCCGATGACGTCCGGATTCTTGAGAAAAAACTGTTCGCGCACGCGGCGGCTGTGACGTTAAATAATACCGCGTATACAGCGTGATACGAATGACATCGGCTAATAACAACGTGTCATGGAAACGGTAGCAATAAAAAAAAAAACCGTTTTGTTCGGTTTCGCCATACGGTGTATATTACGCTGCACCTCCGCGTCTCGTGGCCACCGTGACACCTATATAATATATATAACATATATTTATTAATATCGTATCATAGGTAATTTTATAATAAGTGTATGATATCGTTTTCAAAACGATCGAGTTTAATACATCTTTCCGGCTTCTAGATCAATATTTTATATATTGCACGCGCGCCGTAACGACTACGGTTAGGACACTGTATCTGCAGCGTGAAGGATCTAGGATTTTATTTTGCAGCTAATGGAGCTGGCGCAAAATTTTTCATAGTTTAAGGTGTAAATCTACTATATCTAACCTGACCAGTAACCTGTATGTATCTACTGCAGGGATTCTCAAACTGTGGTACGCGTACCCCTTGGGGGTACTCGAAATTTTTTAAGGGGTACGGGTCTGGCCAACAAAACCTTTAAATTAAAACAGAGGAAAAAAACTCTAAAATCTATAAGTACCTTTCTCACTTATTTCTTTGAAAATAAACGATATTAGTTTTTAAAATTTTTTGTAGATCAGTTTTCAATAACTTAATCTTAATGGAATAAAAATGTATGTAAGTCTCTAAAAATTTTTTAAATAGATTTAAATTAAATAGTTTAGTAACTAAGGAGGGGTACCCAAAAAAATTTATTTGTAACAAGGGGTACAGTGTTCATAAAACTTTGAGAATCCCTGATCTACTGTATGACACTCTTTTCCACATTAATATCGATAAATAATTTATTGAAAAATGAACTTAAAATATAAAAAAAAAAAAACAAAAAAGATTTATTTATCTATATAACTGTCAAGGAGAGAGCAGCCCAGGACCCTTCCTTAAATCCGCCACTGGATAGTATAGCATTTTGCATATTTTTTTTTTTTTGACAAGTAT
>JAIPRM010009247.1:0-15001 GCA_025469315.1 Stegophylla sp. TES_Ste_2020
CGGATCAAAAAATGATGGTTTCCGAGTCGTTTTTGTCAAATTTTGGGTAGTTTCTTCCAAAAAAAAAATTGAAGAATTGAGAAATTCAAAAAATGACCTCTTTAAAGTACAATCTAGACTATTTCTAATTCTAGAGGCAAATCCGGTTTCAAAAAGTTATTGATCGAAACTTTTGGACAAGTATTTCCATACAAAAAGTTGTACACAGAAAAAAAAAAAAAAATAAATAAACATCATTGTAAAAACATTAGCTTCTTCACTTCGTTCAGAATTTAAAAATTACAGACACTTTTGAAAGACGATCTCTTTGAATATGGACCAGAGTAGGAGAAATTTCTGCTCTATAGAAAGGGAGTTTTATGTATAATTCAAGTGCATTCAAAACCCGAAAAAGCGTTTACAGGTGATTCTTTGTAAATCGAATGCGTTTTTCGCATATTTCGAGATCTGAAATTCCATCGATTTTCTCCCATCACCCTCCCCAGGGGCGTGACTAAAAAAAAATTCGGAGGGGGGAATCAATATTTTTGCCAGCATTCATTTCACATGTATTTATTTTACTATGTAATAATTTTAGTATATTAGTATATCATATTCATACAATATTCATAGTTATTCAACTACATAGAAAATGTGTGTAATCGTACAAGTCCAATCATGTATATAATATTTGTCGTTTTTATCAATAATAGATACTAATTCGTGTAAAAAAAACTTTATTTTTATTCGGCCAGTATTATATGATAAAAAGTATTATAAGACAAAAAAAAATTTGATACCTAAGCAAAATAAATATTTTCAAAATTTTCTTAAGCTAAAATATTTATCATATTATTGTCGATCTATGTTTATATTTCCATGAAATTTCGTTTAAAAAATTATAGTTTCCGAATTCACTCTGTCAAGTTTTGAGTAGTTTTTCCCAAATTTCGAGAAAACTGTTGAAAATTTCGAAAAATTACATCGTAAAAGTACGATCTAGGGCAAATAATGATTTAAAAAATTGCTGGTCAAAACTTAAAAAATATTTCTTTTTGAAAATATGCAAACATTAAAAAAACACTAATCAAAACACTAGCTTCTCCGCTCCAATCGAATCTTGTGAAATATAAAGCAATAATTTTTTTGAAAATTTCATAAAATTTCCGGTGGGAAGGAGGAGGAGGGGTTGAACACCCAAAAGCCTTCTCCTAGGCACACCCTGATCTCCTCCTGCCTTTAGAATTACGCCCCTGGCTTCAGACTGGCTAAGGTATTCTAAAAAATATGTTCACATCAAACATCTACACAAGACCAACACCAATATAATACCTATCTCATTCGAGCGAAGCGACTGTGGACAAGGTTTCTCCGCGCGATAATAATAAAATTACCAGGATATGATAAGTTTTTAGTCATACTTTTTGAAATTATTGTGTTATTACGGTCATGGAATATAACACTATAAATAGTATACCTAAGAAAAAAAAAACATTGAACGGTCGTTATTTTTGACTAGGTAATTATTAACCTGATAATATTATTATTATTCTAATTTTTTTTTTTTTTTTTTTTTTATTGTTATGTTTTAGCCGATAAGATTCAATACTGCACATGTTGCATTGCCCGTAATCGAGGCACCTCCCAAACGGAATGGCAAAACTACCGCTACTGACTCCACGGTGGCTCCTCCCGTGACAAAACGGAGCGAGGAAAGCAGGAGCAGGAGCGCCTGAAGAAAACCGTGTGCCGCCGCCGCCGCCGCCGCCGCCGCGAGTAACCGGTTGGTTTTCCTTTCAGATCTTACGACAGGAAGATCTTCAAAAAACCGACTAAACATAATATATTATTCAATACACACTCCGAGTATTCGATCGCCCGTCGCGACAATAGTATTATAATAATATTGTCGACATGGGGAATTCGATTGGGCAGGAGCGGACGACGACGTGTTACGTGCCACTGAATTGCGGTCGAGAAACGTCGATTAGTACGTTAAAATACTGATAATAATTAGAGATAAGATGTTGATGAGTCCTGCAGGGTTGGGATTTTATAGCGTATTTACATATTCCTTATGAGATGCTTAAAAAATAGCAGAGTAAGCCAGTGACGCATTTAAGGGGGGTCGAAAGGGGAAAATACCCGAAGTACCAAAATTTTAATTTCTTAAAAAAAAAAAAAAAATCATCTCTAATTATATAAAAATATATTCATTTGACTATCTTCTTATCTAACTCGTTCAATTTTATTTTATTTTTTTTTTCATTACATAGAATAAGACATTTCTAGCCGTTGGCTATTTATATCTACGGATGAAAAAGTAAGACATTTTAACATAATATATATATATAACTTACATAATATAATAAACTTTTACTATTTTACTAAAGTGTATTATTTGGTATAATTTTTTAATTGAATAAAACACTGAAATATTATATACTGTTAAACCCTGCAAGAGGCACATTTTTTGTTAATTGAGGGTGGAGAGGGATGGTCTGAGGTTGTAAAGACTACCAACAAGTTAGTGGGAGAGGGGCGGTGAAATTATTTCGCCCCGGGGTGCATATATTCTAAATGCACCACTGGGTAAGCTAAAAATATGTTTTATGACACAGAGAGCTCAAATTAAAAATTTTATTTTGCTTTTTTTTTGTATATTTAGCCATATTTTAGTATTTATTGCTTTTTTGGATTTTTTAAAATTTTCACCTGTTTTTTAATCAAAATCGGTCATATTTTATAAATTTAAATTTTAGTAGACGTGTTTTTAGATTTTTGTCGATTGAATTATCAAGTAAATTGTAAATGTATTGATTGAGTAAATAGACGGATTACGCTGATAGGCTGATGCAACATAACTTAAAAAAAAATAATAATAATAATGGTTTGTCTGAATTAAAATATATTTCATATAACTTGGAGGGGGAAGAAAATTGATTTACTCTGTAAACTTAAATGTAAGAATATTATATATTTCAAATACGCACCGACTGTATCAGTGGAAGTTGAATGCTCATTTTCGACGTAAAAAACTTTTTTGGCAGACAACCGCCTGTAAGTTCAAATTCGAAAACCTGACCCAACATTTAATAATTCAATGTAACAGTCAAGGTGAACATATTTTTAAATCGCTTACTTTTATTTTAAATTTTTTGAAGATAATAAATTAGGTAATTTTTTTTACAGACCTTCAGGATTCTGATCAGAATGACTAAATGATTTCAAAACTTAAGTAACTACCTCTAATAATTTGTTAGTTATTAAAAATTATTAATTAATACATTTTCTTTTTTTGCATATTTTGTTGTTTTTATTGCATATTTTTAGCGCATATTTAAGGTAATATTATAGTGCATATTTATGCAATTTTGAGTGCTATAAAATCCCAACCCTGTTGATAACAAATGCTTTTTTTTTCCTATGCAATGCTCTTTAAGCTAAAAATTCGTTTTATGCCTCCCGTGTTTCAGAAAATACGAAAATTTAATTTTGCATTTTTTTGCATTTTTAGGCGTTTTGGTTATTGTTTTTGTTTTTTAACGTAATTTTTTAAAAAGTTTTACGTCATTATTTCATTTTAAAAGTCATTTTTTGTAGTTTTTGTAAATTATTGTATGTTATTTTTCTAATAAAATTAAGACTTTCAAGAACGATTTTAGATTTTTAACAATATTTTTATCAATATTATTGAAGAGTTTTTGTTACAATTACATATACTTCATTGGTAAGATACTTGGTGCTCACACTGTATCGTACAACTTATTCAACATTTTGCTTTTACAGAATGTATAATTTTATATTTGTAAATTTTATTGAATCAACTCGATATCTCTTTGTCGATATAATGACAATCAATTCGATGTGCTCGTCGATTTTTATTAATTTTCTTACTCAATTTAAATATGTTTGTATACTTACAATTACATATTTTTTAGGAATTGGTTCTTGAACTCTTCGAACCCTCGAACATCTCGAACTTTAAGAATTTTGAACAGAAAAAAATAAGTTTGAATTCGAATTCAAACATCTCGAATAGTTCGAGTTCGAATTTTCGAACAGTTTAATCAGCAGATTTTTTTTCCCCGTAATGTACCAACACTGTCAACGCTGTTTCCTTTCAAATTCTGATAATAAGTGATGAATATCAATTAAATACACGTGTTAATAAGTGTTGTTAAATAATATTTTTAATGTTTTTTCTATATACATTTTTTTGCATGGTAATTACTTGTTCAAAAGGTTGGACCAGTAATTTTTTTAAATCGGATTTTTATTGATTAATAATACGACTAATATTGTTATTATTGATAAATTTTCAAATGTTTTAATTTTTTTGAAGTTCGAAAATAGTTCGAATTAAATTCAGATTCGTGTTCAAACGGTTCGAGTTCGAAAAAATTAATGTTCGACCCATCCCTAATATTTTTCAATTTGTATTTTAAGCATTTTTTTTTTTTTTTTTTTATGTCATTTTTTGCAATTTTTAAGTCGTTAAAGCATTTTTTTTTTTTTTTTTTTTTGAGGTCACTTTTGGTACTTTTTTAGGTCATCAACATCCTATTTCTACTGATAATTATTAATTTGAGTTAATTTATTCAATATCAATTTTTAATACTGTTTAAATAGCGCGTGGTCACGTCACACTGCTGCCGGTTGCGGAAAAAGGACGTGCACCGCCGGATCCTTCGGTCCTGTTTCGACGGCGATCGGTGGAAAATCGACGCGGACACAGAGACGAGGCTGAGTAGCCGCCTACCAGATCGGATTGATGATGGTCAGCGGTAAGAGCTGCGAGTTAAGGTCTCGGGCGCCATTAACGGGGAAATTACCTACACAATATGGGAGGTTGTAGAATTATATCCGTGGCACAGACCCGCAGGATCTCAGCCCCCAGACCCTCACGAGTCATAATTTATCACTTGTAAATGTCGTTGATACTTTTGACTCGTAAATAGGGCTAGGGTTTTAATGCCTCCCCCCAAAAAAAACCCCCATAAAACGCGCTAAAAACGTTTAAAAAAATAGCTTTAAATGTATTTATAAGATGTGAAAAAATAAGAAAAACCAAAAAAATTAGATATGTTTGTTTTATCAAACAGTATTTTAGTAACTAAGTGTCAATGTATTTTTAAGCAGTATAAGCAATAGTATTAAAATTCAATATAAATTAAAATAATATTAAATTTTATAATAATTAGCTTTAAATATATTTATAAAATGTTAAAAAATAAGAAAAACCAAAAAAATTAGATATGTTTGTTTTATCAAACAGTATTTCAGTAACTAGGTACAAATGTATTTTTAAGCAATATAAGCAAAAGTATTAGGATTTAAAGTAAATTAAAATATTATTAAATTTTAAAATAACTAGCTTTAAATGTATTTATAAGATGTTAAAAAATAAGAAAAACCAAAAAAATTAGATCTGTTTGTTTTATCAAACAGTATTTTAGTAACTAAGTATCAATGTATTTATAAGCAATATTAGGAATAGTATTAAAATTTAATGTAAATTAAAATAAAATTAAATTTTAAAATAATTGGTTTTAAATGTATTTATAAGATGCTAAAAAATAAGAAAAACCAAAAAAATTAAATATCGAACCGTATTTCAGTATCTAGGTATAAATGTATTTTAATATAAATTAAAATAATAATAATATTAATTTTAAAAATAATTAGATTTAAGTAACTTGGATTTCTTTAAACCAAAAAAAAAAAATTAGATCTATTTGTCTTATCAAACAGTATTTTAGTAACTGTCAATGTATTTATAAGCAATATAAACAATAGTATTAGAATTTAATATAAATTAAAATAACATTAAATTTTAAAGTAATCAGATTTAAGTAACATGGATACCTTTAAGCCGAAAAAATTATAAATAAAAACTAAAAATAAAATTTTCTATTTATTTATTAAAAATTAAAAAGAAAAAAATATATTTTTAAGCAATATAAGTAACAGTTTTAGAATTATTTAATATAAATTAAAATAATAATAATATTAATTTTAAAAATAATTAAATTTAAGTAACTTGGACTTCTTTTAGACCACAAAACAATTTTCAAAAATATTATGAATAAATATAAATAGAATTATTTTTCAAAATTTTAAAATTTACTTTAAAATGAAAAAATTTATTGAAATACCTCTGTAATGTAAAAAAATGACCTCAATTTTGAAAATTATGAAAAAATGTCATAATATTACAAAAATTCCTTTAAAAAACAAAAAAATTCATCAATAATAAAAAATACGGAAGTGTTTGCTAATAAGTAAAGAAAATGAAAAAAAAATAATGACAAAAAATAGTGTTAAAAAATATCCAAAATTTTTTTTCTTCACATTTTTAAATTTTCTTGCCCCAAAATGTTTCTCATATTTTTATTTATTTATATTTAAATTTTCATAACGTTTGGATCAAAAAATTATGGTTTCCGAATCTTTTTTTTTCACATTATTTCAAAAGGTTTACACTTGACGCTATTGTTAGACTCCCCAACCCCCAATACTTGGGCCCCCGATCTCCTCCAGCTCCTTTTCCTCCCTGCCCTTTATCCTATCCATCCTCTCCGTAACGTTTGGATTGAAAAAAAAAGTAAAGTAAAGTACCTAAAGTTATAAGTGTCGTGGACTATAAATTTTTCCAAAAAATGAAAAACTCTTTAAATAAAAATAATCACGTAACATTAATTTCAACGTTCCCATGTTGCCATGGTAGGGTAAAGTAGGCTAACAATAATGGTCAACAAATAGTTTCAACCCTTTGAGGTATAGCGAATTTAGGTTACCGTGATTACCACGATAGGTTAGGGTATGGTAGGGTAGGAGAGAGATTTGTTTGTTCCAAATACGTGCCGTGTACTAGCAAATTACTACAGTAATTATATAGGCATTAAATTAGTGTTCTACATTATATTTTTTCTATATCTATATAATATCGATATTATATTGTATACCATATTTATGTTCAAGATATATTAATAAAAAAAAAAGGACGAAAAAACAAAAAAATGTCCAAAATTTTACTTACATAATTTAACTTGACCTATTTAAAATATATATCAAATATAATAAAAAATAATTAAGATATCAGTTAATTTCAAAGTTGTTAATAAAACAGTGTACGAGTTAGAATAAATTTGAATTTTAAATTATATAATCTACTACTTTCTTAAATTCATTCGGTTCATTAAAATTACAAAGATTAATATATAAGGAAATACTTAGTTGTTAGTGTCATACCATGTTTATCAAATATATATTTTGCTTTAATAGTTTGCTTGGCTCTTGTTTATTTTATTTGGTTGCTATAGAATATTATTTGATATCAATTAATTAATTTGTTGAATATGGTAAAACAATATTCAATAAATATTTAATTTTAATTAACTTTGTATACTATTATTTAAAAAGGGTAGGGTAGGGTCGGTTAGGGTACCAATAATTGTCAATAAAGTTTTTTCAACCTTTTAAGGAAATGCGAGTTTAGGTTAACGTGATTACTATGATAGGATAGGGTAGATAGGAGAGGTGTTTGTCTGATTCAAATACGTGTCATGTACATTACGCGTCTTTTTGATAAAATAATAATATTAGTAATAATCTTAATTCATTTTAACAAAATGTCTAAAATATTGTCCTTGAAATATAACATACTAGGTAATTAAATATGAAGTTCCCAAATGCACGCTTGAGGAGAAGTTTTAATTCTTCAACAGTAATTATGTACTGCTCTAGGCATTAAGTTAGTGTTCTATATTACATTATAACCTATATTACATTGGTGAAAAAAATAAAGAAATATATTATTCGTATAATTAACTTAACCTATATATATATACATAACTTAAATATAATAAAAAATAATAAGATATCAGTTAATTTCAGAGTTATTAATTAAACTGTGTACAAGTTACGAGTTAGAGTAAATTTTAATTGTAATTTATAATAAAATCTACGGCTTTCTTAATTTCTTTCGGTTTACTAAAGTTACAAATACTAATATTTAAGGAAATACTTATTGATTAGTGCCATAGAATATATATTAACCCAAAAAATTGGAAAACCTTTTTAAATAAAAATAATCACGTAACATTAATTACTACTTTATCATGGTAGGGTAGGGTAGGGTAGAGTAGGATAGAGTAGGGTAGAGTAGAGTAGAGTAAGGTAGAGTAGGGTAGAGTAGAGTAGGGTAGGGTAGGGTGGGATAGGGTGGAGTAGGTTAGAATAGCGTAGGGTAGGGTGGAATAGGGTAGTGTAAAGTAGAGTAGGGTAGGGTAGGCTGGGATAGGGTGAAGTAGGTTAGAATAGGGTAGGGTAGGGTAGGGTAGAGTAGGGTAGGGTAGAGTAGGGTAGGATAGGGTAGAGTAGGGTAGGGTAGGGTGGGATAGGGTGGGGTAGGTTAGAATAGGGTAGGGTAGGGTAGAATAGTGTAAGGTAGGATAGAGTAGGGTGGGATAGGGTGGTGTAGGTTAGAGTAGGGTAGGGTAGGGTGGGGTAGGTTAGAATAGGGTAGGGTAGGGTAGAGTAGGGTAGAGTAGGGTGGGATAGGGTGGTGTAGGTTAGAATAGGGTAGAGTAGGGTGGGATAGGGTGGGGTAGGTTAGAATAGGGTAGGGTAGGGTAGAATAGGGTAGGGTAGGGTAGAATAGAGTACCAATAATGGTCAATAAAGTTTCAACCCTTTGAGGAAATGCGAATTTAGGTTATCGTGATTACTATGATAGGGTAGGGTAGGGTAGGAGAGGAATTTGTTCCAAATACGTGACGTGTACACTACGTATCTTTTTCATAAAATAGTGATAATAATCTTTGTTCATTTTAACATAATGTCTTAAAATAGTGTGCTTGAAATATAACATAATTAAATATAAAGACTCAAAAGGTACGTTTGAGGAGTGGAACGAAGAAGCTAGTGTTTTTACAGTAATATTTATTATTTAGTAAATTTTTTTTCTGTAAGCACTTTTTTTTTGTATGAGAATATTTGTCCAAAAATGTTAAACAGCAACTTTTTGAATTGAAATTATTTTTTAGTTGGTACTCTTATGAGACATTCTTCGAAAAAAGAATAGTTTACTCAACATTTGGGGGAAAAAATTGTCAAAATTGGACAAAAACGCATTAAAAACTATCTTTTTTTTTACACACAAACTTTATGAAAATTAAAATATAGACTGATAATAATACAATTGTTTTTGGGCATGAAAATTTTAAACATAGTCTAAATTGTAAAAAAATTATTTTTGGAAATTTTTTCCATTACTTCTCTTCAATTTTTTTTTCTTATTCTCAGTCAATAGTGAAATACGAAACTGGCTTGTAACATAATAATTTCTTTTGTTATAATAACAATAAACTTATATAAACGAAGGCTCTATTCAGAAATGATTTATCGTATTTAATACGATTTTGAATTTTGAAAAGTAGTACATATATCTTATGAATATTTTATGCTATTATTAAACATAAGTTACAAATATAATATACACTATTATAAAAAATATAAATATTTATTTAAATGTTTAAGACATGTGTAAAAATAAAATATTACAATATAAATTAATGTTATCTATCTCTGTACCTAGCAAGTTATTTCTACCAGATTACTTCGTATAATTTCAATACAAGAATCTTGTAAATATAAACATTATGTTATTACAATTTTAATAATTCAGCCGTAAAAAAAAAAAAAAAAATCTAATTTTTCGATCCTTGGGAGGGTCCAGACGCGTGGACCCCTCCCCCCGAATATACGCCACTGTAGGGTCGTCCGCGATGCCTCTGGTCGGCGCCGCGTTGATAAGTATAATATAATTAAGTCGAGTCGCTGACCCGCGGAGGGCTTTCGCTTCGCTTTGGATCACGGCCCCTGGCCTACTATAATATGAAGCTTCGGGCTACTTGCTTATATGTCTCCTGTTTTGAATTTGTGGAAAATGCGATGAAATTTTTCCAATTTAATAATGGTCATATTGGGACCAGATTCTCATTGGATTTGGTTTACCGTTTTAAGTGCTGATGTTGACAAAGTGATCCCCGTGTTGATACTCGTATTTATTGCGGCTATTTTGGCTTCATCTTTGAAGGGCGACGTTTTGGACTGCCAGAACGATTTTGGAGCGAGGCTAATGCCCCCCCCCCCGAGCTGCCGCTCCATAAAGAATAATAATAATATAATAATCGGTCTCGTGTAAAATTTGTATTCTTACCAATTTGGCCGAAAGAGGTAGTGGTGAATTTCGACCAATGATCGAATTCTGACACCTCGCGCTCTAGTGGTTGTGTTTTTTACGTGAGTGTACACAGTTGATTTTCCTTCCAAGGATGCACAGAGATATTTTTGGCCTTGTTCGACCGTCGTCCTTTTATGGAAATCGGTTTAGGCTTTTTACACGATGATCGCCTTTCGTTTTGCTGACACATTTTGCGATAACCGCCATATTTTGTCAAGCCGTATATGAGAGAGAGAAAGAGAGGGCACTCCGCCGGCACTCTCTTCCTTTGGTGCTCTTCTCCTCGGCTAGCTGTTGTCGCTTCCGCTGCTCATCTGCCTCGGGTCGTCGTCGATATTGCACGTTGGTCGTCTACTCGTTGACGATCCTCTGGGTTACGTCACTTCGCTTTGATCCGGGAACGATGGCCGTTCGCGCGACTTCTCCAATGTCCCTGTCGATTGTTTCTCGGCCACTTGTTGCTCGCCGTCGGTTTCGTAATCTCTGTTCGGTGTCCTCACTGTGTTAGTCTCTTTTATTTAAATCGATATTGTGCTGAAAAGCACACTTGTATTTCGATTGAACAGTCAGAGATGGACTCTGAAGACCGACAAGCTGCTTCGCTCGATCTTTTCATGGGAAATTCCCCGGCTTTGATCTATTTTGGTCGATCGGCACCCGTATATATATATATATATATATATATAGTGGGCTTAGTGTGTGGTGTATGCTCTGCGGTGTCGTTTTACCTCGTCAGTCTTGTCAACTCGTTGACCAATAATATTGTACGAGCAGTTTGGTGACCGCTATTTACTGAGTTATTCGTCACTGTTGAATATTAAGTGTGTTGGTCCTGAAAAGGACCAATCTATATGCGTATAGTGTTGTGTGTGCCGTTACAATATTCTATATTACATTAGTGTTCTAGATATATTAAAAAAAAGAAGACAAAAAAAAATAAATTAAGCCAAAAATATTACTTACACAATTAACTTAACCTATTCATACATCTTAAATATAAGTTTAGAGAAGATGCTTTAGAGAAAAAAATGCTTTTCTTAAGCATTAAGTTAGTGTTCTATATTATATTCTTTCTGCATCTATATGATATCGATATTATATTCTATATTACATTAGTGTTCTAGACATATTAATAAAAAAAAAAAAGACAAAAAAAATAAAAAAAGCCAAAAATATTACTTACACAATTAACTTAACCTATTTATACATCTTAAATATAAGTTTAGAGAAGGCTTTTCTTAAGCATTAATTTTTATATTATATTCTTTCTGCATCTATATAATATCGATATTATATTCTATATTACATTAGTGTTCTAGATACATTAAAAAATGAAAAACAAAAAAATCCAAAAATATTACTTACACAATTAACTTAACCTATTTATCATAAATATAATAAAAAAATATTTAAAATATCAATTAGGTAATTTTAAAGTTATTAATAAAACAGTATACGAGTTTGAATAGATTTGAATTTTAAATTATAATATAATCTACTACTTTCTTAAATTCTATCATTTATTAATATTACAAAGATTAATATTTAAAAAAATACTTAGTTATTAATGTCAATGAAAAACGGTTTTCTTCTACAAATTCAGTTTTACAACTAGAAATCTCATAAATAGTATTTTCATGGTAGCAAGCATGGATATTTTGTTTTTCGATTAAATTACGTTTAAATACGTACATGTCATTGGCACTAAGTTGATCGGACCATCGTGTCAACAGTGCACGCGAATTTAAACAATATAAATGGAAAAACGAGGGTTGGTAAAATATACCGCACTGCACGCGCGGTTGGGAAGCTTGATATAATTCTATATTTACTTTCAAAGAATGATTTGTAGAAGTTTTCAAATCACTTTCAATGATTTTAATAAATAGCAAATACTCGTACAGGTCAGATGAAAAAATATTTAAGTTAATCATTAAAAAATGCTTTGAAGTCATTTCAATTTGTTCTTATGCGGTTAGGCAAGGAAAACAATTTCATTAAACATTGGTTTTAAAGATACTTTACTCATTCTACATTAATAATACTTATCCAAAAATTACGACAAATAGAATTTAGTTTTTCATTTTTATTCTTATTATTTTTAATACTATTATTACTATTATAATTATAATTATTATTACTACTGCTACTGCTACTACTACTATTATTATTATTATTATTATTATTATTACTATTATTGATATTATTATTATTATTACTATTACTATTATTATTATTATTTTACAAGGCAAAATAAAAATTAGACGTATCTATATCATGATTTGAGTTATAGTTATTAGTTGATTTTTTTTCTATACAAAATTGTATTTAAAATTTAAAAAATGTATAGTATCCATACCTATAATAATTATTAATATTGTCTATTTCAATTAAATGAGTATAATATATATATACACATTTTTTTAATTATTTATTTATTAATTTATTAATTGTTTATTATGTTTTAATTATTAATAAAATTTAAATTATACATTAAGTCTTACGAGATACTATGTTTTTCGCTTTATAATTACCTACGTGTGTCTATTATCGTCTAGTAGCTATATAATATAATATTATAATCATTGACGTTTGTAATCTGATTATTTTAAATAATGAATATCTAATAATTATAATGTTTTAATTTTAGTTATAGTAAAACAGTTGTATGATTATTTAGTTTTAGTTATAGTTTTAGCCATAGTCAGGGCCGGCTCAAGGTGTAAGTGAGCTAGGCACCTACCTAGAGCGGCATTTTCAAAATTGACTTATACACTTTTTTTTTTATTTCTATTGTATTGTGCTAGGAAAATTGTTTAAAAAATTCATCAGCGAAAACCAACTTACCTATATTAAGTAGGTACTCTACTATAATATAATTAGAGAGGGGGCAAAGCCCTCTCAAAATTATTCATAGCCCCCAGAATTTTTGAGAATTACATAAGGTTAATGCTTTTTCGAGGGGCTAAATCAATCTAATAAACATATTAGCCCCCCTTAAACTGTTTTCCAAGTCGCGCCAATTCAAATTATGTTACGATTTTGTTTTATATTTTAATCGCATAGGCGGCATTTTGTAGGTATATCGTATTTCCTTAATAAAATTTGCATTTATCTTGTATCTCAATATGACTCGTGCTCGATTCTTGATGGCCGAAGCTCGTTGAAAATAGGAATTCATTTGATTTCTTAAGTAAATAAAATACTATCTGCACATCGTGCATATTCATAAAACTAACGTCCAAATAATGATCTAATGAGCAAATATTAAAACTTATGTCGATAGATAAATCTTGAATTAGATTTTAATTTCTAATGTATTTTAAACTTGCATAACTTATTTATTTTTAAAAAATATAATTCATTTACCAAGTAATATAATATTAAAGTAATTTAATTAGATATATCCTGATATCCATCACTTTTAATATTTTATAATTTTTTAAATCAGCTTTTAAATTTAAGTAGGTAGGTACTTCGTAATTTTTTTTTTTATTTAACATTCAGTTTAGAGAATATGATTTTTTTTATTAACAGTCAAAAACTATACGTAATTCTAAAATCTAAATATTAATCAATTATATATAATTGTAGAAATATGATATTAAAATAAAAAATATATAAAAATACCTAACCGGATTTTTTCTACACTACTAGTTATTTCTTTAAAATAAAAAAATAAAAATTAGGAGTTAGGAATTAAGTTTAAATTAGAGCTCAATTTTTTTGCCTAGTGCACAATTTTTGTTTGAGCCGGCCCTGGCTATAGTTATATAGTTATTTATTATGGTTGTTTAGTTTTAGTTAACTTATTCAATTTTCTTGATGTTACATTAATATTATTACTAAATTATACAAAACTTGAGTGAATTTATTTGTCTCTATATTATATTTATTTTAATACCTCATGTATTTGTAAAAATCATACTGTGCAAAATCATAATCAATAAATGAACTCCCTGAACTGGTTCAGTCATGAAACTATACTTAATTAAGTTGAGATTCTGAACGGACCGAAGAATGATTTGGTGTCACAAATATGTATGTGTGTGTTTTTTTCCTTATATTTGGCATGATTTCGGATAGAAATACTGATCCAAAAGTTTCCATAGGTCAGAAATTTTATCAAGATGGAATTTTTAGAAGGTCACTTTTTAAAATTTTCGATACTCTTTATAAGAGCATGTAATAACTATCCAAAAATTAACAGAAAAACTCTGCAAAATACGCCATAATCTGAATTTTCATGAAATTCGATTTTATTCTTTTAACATTACTTCAAAAATAATGAAGCAAAAAACTTTCACCATCTACTAGTAATATAGCCGGGTGCATACCTCATATAATATTCAAAATATTTAACAAATTTTGAGATAAGTACAGAGCTTTGAAAATATTGAAAACTTCTCGTGTCTGAATATTAAGACGTGAAGATGTAACACAATCATATGCATATGTCGATGACTTAAAAGCCAAATATAATATGTCCATTTTTTCCAAAATTGATTAGAACTGAATTCTGTTTCAAAAAGTTGCTGATTGAAATATATGGATAAGTATATTTTGTACAAAAAAGTGTTATAAAATCGTAAGCTTTTACGCTCCACTCGGAATGAAAATATAGGTTTATTAAAAATTTTCTCACGTGTCACTGAAATTCAGTTTATGTGCCAACTTTGGAACACGTGCACATAGGTTCGCTACCACTGCTTTAAACTATGGATGCAAATCACTTTTTTTTTTTTTTGTATTTCTTTAATTTAATCAAGCTCT
>JAIPRM010009248.1:0-14999 GCA_025469315.1 Stegophylla sp. TES_Ste_2020
TGAACTTTATTGCGATTTATTAAATTTGTTTTTCCTGAGCAATTCGAAACATGAATTAAAAAAAAAAAAAATACAAATAGTATTTAAAAAATAATTGATATTAACGGAGTTAAAAAAGAATGCCTAAAGAGACGGAAGTACCGCTATGAGTTGTAATCGCTGCAATATAATTTTGGCATAATATAATTTTCAACTTTGACTTCTCTTTAGCATCAAATTCCAGCTAACTCAAATTGAATTGCATTTGTGTTTTCATTGTTAGTAATTTATTTTCGATTATAACATAAACTTAGATTTTCATTTGGTTTCAGTAATCCAATAAATTCAACTCTCCATCAGAGAGTATATAATATATTATACATACCATCGTTAACCTCATGTATTGAGTAATTTCCTCTGACATTTTATACACATGACAGAACTCAATTCTACATTTAAGTAGACTACATACATTTACGACGTTAATTATTAGCTTTTGGGTTTTGGTCAATAAACTAGATCAATCTTGAATTAAGTACCTACGTAACTTGATCCTATTTAGTTGAATTTTAATCACTTTTTAACCATTTTGCTCATACAATAATAGTCCTGATTGTTTCATAATAATAATTTATCCGGTTTTTCAATATGCCAAAAATAATTTAAGCTATTCAGAAGCTTAATTACCTTATTTTTTAATTTTTTAATTTATATTTTATGTATAAACTATTCAATTAATTACAATGTTGATATTTTAATCAAAATTGGTAAGTTTATAGTGATAATTCATTTTTTTTTTTTTTTTTTAATTAAACTAAAAATGTTCAATTCAAAATTCATAATAAGTTCTTTTATTATTATTAGATAATATAATCTAGATTATTGCAATTCGCTGTTTTTTATTTTTATCTTTATCATCAAATAAGGAAAATAGTGACAGGCACATACAAAGGAAATATTCAAACTTATTTTTCAAAAAAAAAAATTCTTAGAATATGCATAAGAATGGTGAATAAAAAAACCAAAAAAATTAGAAGTATAATCGAAAACAACCTTTTTAACCCTTTTACAGAGATAAGTATTTAGGATTCACCGCCCCCCCCCCTACCACCACTTGAAAATAAGTCACAAGTATTCCCTGGCCATTAGAGGTGGCTCTAATGGACACTCGTGATCGTACCCCCTGCTCAAGGCATATTAGAAATATTCACAGAGGAGACTGCGGTACACGGTGTAACTGAAAACGAATATTGTGTTTCACTCCGGTCTCTACCCGTCGTTTCTTTGCACAAACACTATAACAGAGGGCTATTATTCATAACGGTTGACGCGAATACTCGAAAAGGTTTGTAACTCGCACCGGCGGCGTGTAAAATATCGGGCGCGTCTCGCTTTTAACGCGAGCATGACGCATATGAATTGTATACGAGCGTCAAAAGAAAATCGTGAAAGCGTTTTATATTATATTATATTGTGCGATATTATGTCTGCTGCAGTATTCGGCAAAACGTATATTCAATACGCATGCGCGCGGAAATAAATATAATTTGTCTTTCAAGAACTCATAAAGACCTAATGAATCCGCGTGTCCTAGAGACGCGAACTTGCGCACTTGTGTGTATTTGTGAATATTGTCCTGGAAAACGGATTAGACACCTATCCCTGCAGTACTTACACAGTCGATACGTTGTAATGGCTTTTGTAAATGCTCACCGAATTTTCGCGACCTTTTAATATGACCCACAGCCAAAAGTAGACACTGCAGTGGTTCCCGACCTTTTTTATTCTACGCCAACCCCTCCCCTTGTAAATTTTCAAAAATCTCATCCCCCCTTAAATAATTGAAGTTAGGTTCCTGATTGAACTAAAATGTAGACCTTTTTTTCTTTTCTCCTTTTTTTTTTTTTTTTTTTTTTGTGAGCCATACAAATAAATTTATACAAAATAAATATATTATTATCCTACTTATATTATACACCTAATGACTTTATTTTTCTCATTATTTTATAAACTTAATATAAAGTAACTTACTGATTAATAATATTGAAACAGAAATAAAAATATAAAATGTAAATAATATAAGTGAGTATTATATTTATTATTTAAACAAAAAAAATTCTTGAAACTAGATTCACTTATTTTTATTTAAAGTTAATTTGAGTTCAAAACAACTAACAAAACAGAATTGATCATTTTCACAATCAATGAAATGGCCATGGATAATTACGTTATTAAATTATTATAAAACAAATACAATAAAAATGAATTGCAAATTTTTGATTTGTATATAATTAACTGAAGCTCCACTGAGAATAGCTATATTTATCGTTTCTTTAAAATTCAAAAATTCCATCAAGAGTATTCCACTTTTGTTCTTGACTTGATTTTTTTT
Organism: Stegophylla sp. TES_Ste_2020; assembly: GCA_025469315.1. Lineage (NCBI taxonomy): Eukaryota > Metazoa > Arthropoda > Insecta > Hemiptera > Aphididae > Stegophylla > Stegophylla sp. TES_Ste_2020. The sequence goes on from JAIPRM010009248.1 coordinate 2,372, forward strand.
TTGTATTTGTATAATTTTCTTTATTTTCCATATTTCTTTTAGTATAACTATTCACTATCATATTTCTTGTTTTCTGTTTCAACGCTATCAACTCGTGTGTTTCTTAATAGTTAATAAGATGGATATTCCATAGGAAATAATATCGTTTATACGCGGAAATATTCATAAAAAACTGATTAATTAAAATTGATTAAAAAAATCTCATTATGGCTAGAATATAAGTAACATAACATACTATTATAATATATTGCACTTATCACTAGAGTGTATTAAAAATAGTAAATTTAATTAGGTGTTTAATCTGTGCTAATACTAGATACATTTTAAAACGAAATAATAATTTTTAATGTGATGAATAGTAATTTCAATATTATTATAATAATAGAACAATATTTTCCATACAAAATTAATTAAAATTGGAACTCATTTTAACATAGGAAAGTGTTGTTTAAAAAAAAAATGCTAGCCGCAGAACTCTGTCATAAGCCGAATTTCCTCTTCATTAATTATTGATCGTTTAAATTGGAAATACCAAATATTTAGTAGCATAATTAATAAGCCAACAATTTCATTTATAAAAATATTATTTTCCATTATACCAGTTTGATGTGAAAAAACAATGAACGTTTTTGAACACGGTTACGCTATCTATACGAGTTTTTATGAGCAAGCGAGTTATACGAAATACACCGCTAGAGAGAACCACTATTTTCTATAATATCGTTTTAAGTACGGTGCCGAGTCACATCCTCGTCCAATTCATTATTAAATAGATTTATTTTAACTAATTGATTCTAAAATTATTATAAGATCGATTTCAATAAATTAAAATATAATAAAATAATTCCTATTCGTATCGTTTAATACTTTAATATCGTACTGCATGTCATCTTTTTTATGACTTGAACCAGATAATAATTTCGATTGAATAGACTATTATATTTTATTAACGAATGGTATGCCAATTATTTTTGGGAAATTTAACAAATTTTGAAAATGTTTGATAAATATTCCAATGAATTGGACGGGGAAACGTCTGACGGAGAAATTTCAGATGGGGATATGTCCATAAACCCGTTATTATTGTTATCATTATGTATTCGATGCATAATATTTTATACTTGAAAAGTTTTTAAAATACATTATTTAATAAAATGACAGTAAGACCGTTTAAAAATAAAAAACAAAAGTATTAACCGTTGAAACTGAATATAAATTAAATAAAAAAAAATATATTTATATATATCTTCACACTGGGTTAAATAAAAGTGTTTATTTGTTTCATTTACCCTCCCCTCCTCTAATGGTATTAACCTTAAGCAATTTTTAAAAATCTGGGAGGGTTTTGAATAAATTTGTTGGCTGGGAGTAATTCCCTCAAGCTCCCCTCGCAGGTATACAAATAAGGATTAAAAATTAATTTATTTCTGTTAATACCACTAAAAAACTATTAGGTAGGTAATTAATTCACTAAACAATGAATAAATTTAACATAATTCTGAACAATAATGAAACGTTGGTTTTATTATTAAGAATTCATCTATAATGAATATGAATACGATAGGTAATTTCGAATTTGTCATAATATCGATTGTGTGAAATTTTAGACTCAATAATGATTAATAAAATATTTTGAACATCGTTTTTCTCTTAAAAAAAAAGGCAGTGGCTCATAATATTATGATAAATGTTATACATTGGTATATATATATATTCTGTTACTGTGAAGTACTTTGCAAAAGCTTATATTCCTATATTCGATAACTTAACTGATATAAAATACATAAGACCGAAGAATCTAGTGTTTTTACCTATACAATGATGTAAATTATTTTTATTTTTATGAAATACTTTAACGTTTCACGTATTGAAATACTTCTCGAAATATTCTTTACAGTAAATTTTTGGATCATTAAACACATTAAAGTGTTACTTTTAAGTGGCTATTTTTTGAAATTCTCAATGTTTTTTCCAAAACCATTTGAAAACTGCCGAAAAATTTAGTAAAAACGACAAAAATAGACGTAAACGATATTTTTCTAAAATAGATCTTAGTAATTTTATAACACGAGTATTCTTCATACCTCGAATGGCATACTCTTGGTGGCTGTGATGAATTCAAAAAAAGCGATAGATTATTTCTTAATATTTCAGATTCTGAACGAAGTGAAGTAATTAGTGTTTTTACAATGATGTTTATTATTTTTTTCTGTGAACACTTTTTCGTATGGATCTACTCGTCCGAAAATCTCGATCAGTAACTTTTTGAAACCGAATTTGCCTGTAGTTGGTACTTTAGAGAGGTTAGTTTTTGAATTTCTATCAAAAGCTATTTCAAAAAAACTCTATTTCAAAAATTTGTTGATCGAAACTTTCGGACAAGTATTTCTATATACGTAAAAGTGATCATAAAAAAATAAACATCATTTTAAAAACATTAGCTTTTTCCATCCAGTCAGAATCCAAAAAAAAAAATCCATGTATTTTGGCGTTATCTTTTACAATTAATTACTTATAGTGCCGTCATAATAATTCAATCAATTATGGACATTGTACTGTACCCACTGTTTTGCGGTCGTGGGTGTCATTATTAAATTAATTAATTAAAAAATTAATGAATTCGCGGTGTTACTTATATGTGATGCCGATAATATTACGATCGGTTGATTGTGAAACACTGTCCAAAACAAAATTGTCACCACACTTATCAACGGATCGAATAGTTCACCCTTCGCATGTCCCTAATCGCCGGATATATCCCACTTATGATCTGATACGACGCGTCGAAAATAATATTATCGACGATTATTTCCCAAAAGGTTACCGAGTTCCACACGCCAATCCGAAATCACTGCGAGTGTTTTTCGTGATAGCGTCTTTACACCGAGGAAAAACACGTAAGTTAACGTCTCCTTAAGTGACGCTATGTCACGTCAGTGCCGTAAATACCGACATGCAGGTGTCATTGTGCTAACAATACGCGTAAAATTTATTATGTTAGCCTGCAGTGGTTCCCAACGTAATCGCTACCGGACCTAGTGGGCATTTTTGATATTGAAAGGGGCTTTTTACAGAAGATGACGGCAAAGGGAGGCGACTTAAATTATTATATTCCTTTGTACATTTATAATCACCAGAAAAATAGTAAAGGTAATCAGTTTTAATTGATAATGACACTGATAAGAATTGTATTGTAGGTATGTAGATTAGAAACAAGTGATAAGGGGGATCGAAGACTGATGCTGTTATCTATTTATCCAGATATCATTTCATTAGTTGGAAAACATTAACATCAAGAGAGTCTCGTTGGTCACATAGGTATTTTTTGTATGATGATTTTTTATAAACAAAGTCAGTATAGATATATTTTAATTTATTGTTAAACATTGTTTAGTAGTGTTTAAAATATATTATACATATTCATACAAAATATAAAAATTAAAGTATTTTTTTTTCTTTTTTCAAGCAACTTCTGACTTGACGAGTTACATTTGTTTCTACAATATGCAGGACGAACATGTCAGTTACTTTTTGTTGGTGATCAGAAATCATTGATCACGTAAAGTTAATTTTCGTCTATTTTAAAAATTGTTTTTATGAAAAAAAAAAAAATTGGAAATATTGGGTATTATAATGATTAAAATATTAAACGTCTAAGTTACAAAATCAAAATATTTGTTTTTGCCGTTCATTAACATTACGTAGATTTATTACATTGTCTACTTAGGTTTCAGTATTTTGTAAAATACTAATAATTATTACAGTCAGTATTATATGAATAATTTTATTATATTTTTCCTGTTCGTTTTGGCAATCTATAGAATTAACAAATTGTTGATAAAACTATATGTGCGTGTACACACACACACACACACACACACACACACACACAGAAATGTTTATTATATAGTTTTATCAACAGTTTGTATCCTGTTTTGATACAGATTGTAAGAATAAAAAAAAAAGGTATAATTTATTTTTAATTCAGTTAACTTACATTTTTTTTTTCAATTTAAGTTATTAACTAGTTAAAAAAATATTAGTAACTTCTAATTTCTCAACTTACATTCGTTTAGATTAAATATCACTTGTTAAAAAAGAAAAAAAGTGACTTGCTCAGCCTCGTCGTATAATATTGTGATATGAAAACGGCTGTTGTGTTCGGTCTCGTGGTGTTTATTACCGCGTGCACCGCAAACGTCGACGAAGAATGGCAGTTGTTCAAAGTGCGTATAAGATAATATTACAATTAGGATTCGGAGGTTGATGCTTTTTGCATTTTTATTTTTTTTTTTGGAATGTTTTAGACAATGCTCTCCTGGCCACAAATGTGTTTCATTAGCATGCGAATCTGAATAACTTCTTTTTATTTTGCATTTTTTGGTGTTTATTAGTTTTTAAGTCATTTTTGACATTTCAAGGTCATTTTCCCACATTTTTAATCATTTTTACTGATTTCACACTAGTTCACTCTTTATATCGTTTCTTGTCAACCGTTATGCCAATAACTTAAAACTTGGAAATCACCACGAACTAACATTAGTAGGTACCTATCCGATTGCACTCGCCGTTGTCGTGTTGTAGTGAATATTATTTTATAACCAGCAGAAATTAATAGAATAATTAAAAATTAAATTAAAAACAAATTTAAGGCTTTACTTGACAAAAAAACGAAGTCAACAATTTCGAAAATTCTAAGTGGTAAATAAGCAAATGTTTTCCAGATAATTTCAGTGCTGATAATTTTTTGGCCCATTTCAAATTTTCCCCAATCACTTCAGTGGACGTAAAAATGTAGTTTTTCTAAATATAAACATTTATTGACAAATAATCGTCAAAAATTTGTAATTTTTTAAGGACATTTTTATGTCATATTTATATTTTTTTTTTTTTTTTTAATGATTTTTACGTCATCAACTTCCGAGCCCTAATTATAATAAAATTAATCGAAAAACGAAAAAATAATTTTTAGCCTAACAGGGTTTCTGGTCGGTTTAGCTCACACACAAGCGATCGTACACGAGCCATTTCGAACAGTCTTATCGTAAAAGCGTGTTCTCGGATAACAAATTGATGATCGACCGGCACAACGAACTGTACGAAAAGGGAATTGTGAAATTTTCAATGAGAATGAATCAATTCGGAGACTTGGTGCGTGCGTGCGTTTTTATTTGCATACAATTGACCCGCGAAACGTGCATTAGCAATTTTATTTAACAGCCCACTATACTTATCGCACACGTTAACCGAAAATAAACGATATGAATTCGTTTCAAACCAAATGTGTGCGGAAAAACACGTGAAGAATATTTCGGTAAAAGAAAATAATTTCTACGACATTGAGAATTTCGTATTTTGTGTGATGATTTGATTGAAAAAAAAAAATATATATATATATATATTACGTAAAAATGACCAGTTGCATGCATACTAATTCTAACTTTGAACTGTTACAACGAAAAAAGTTAGAATTAAGATTGACTTAACCCTTCAACACAGGCATGGCTATAGTTTTACCGAAATTTATGTTGTTATAAATGAGTCTGGTCACGGGTAACCAAATAGATTTTAGGTTCTGAACGAAGTGAAGAAACTAGTGTTTTTACAATGATGTTTATTTTTTTTTTTCTGTATACAACTTTTCGTATGGAAATACTCGTCCAAAAGTTTCGATCAGTAACTTTTTGAAACCAGATTTGCCCTTAGATTGTACTTTAGAGAGATAATTTTTTGAATTTCTTAATTTTTCATTTTTTTTTTTTTTTTTTTTGGATACAACTACCCAAAATTTGACAAAAACGAACTTGGAAACCATCATTTTTTGATCCGAACTATATGAAAATTTAAATATAGATATAAAATCATATAAGAAAGATTTTGGTGCAAAAAAATTTTGAAAATGTGAAAAAAAAATTTTTGGACATTTTCTAACATTTTTTTTCTCATTTATTTATTTTTATTATTAACTTCCTTCGTTCAGAATCGTTTTATTTAAGAAATATGATTTATCGTTACTTTAAAATTCAATACACCCGTCAATAGAATTCCACCCGTCGTGCGAAGTATGTCCGGCTTTTTAAAGAGTGTTTTCTATTCAGAAAAAACTTATTTGTTGCGTATTCCCAGAATTGATTTCAAATTTTAATAATGCACTTAATAACTAGGGATATTCGATTATACTGTTGAGTAATCGAAAGAATATGTTATCCGTTGTATTTATTGGGATATTTTTATTGGATATGTATATGTTGTCACGGGATCACGTTGTTTCGGCACGTCGCACAGACACTACGCGAGTTCAACGAAAGAATGAACGGATTTAAACCGAATTTGAACGGTAGCAGCGCAAACAAGACCTTCAAGAAGTCTAGGTATTCGGACCTTCCGTCAAAAGTCGACTGGAGATCCGTAGGATGCGTGACTAAGGTCAAGGACCAAGGACAGTCGTGTAACGCAGGCTGGGCGTTCAGCGCCGTAAGTTCAATGTAAAAAAATCTGGTTAGACGCGGGGTTCTTGAATTTCGTTCTTCATTACCTAATTAAATTAATTACAATGGTTTGACGTTAGACACGTCCACTGATTAGAGTAATACGTATTCATTACGTTGGGGTGGACGTAGGAATGATGAAAGGTATGAAGCTAGTTCCAAAAATTTTAAATAAACATAGATATTATAGTTGATATAGAAAAAAAATCCGGCCTTGACCTAACTACTGTATTTTGACACATTGAAAGCTCTTAGAATATTGGAAAATGACAACTGATTTTAACGAAAATCCAAATCTAATAATAGATTAAACATGAATCAGCTTTTGTTTCTTGTGTTAAGTTTCCAATCGTTTGAACAAAAAATTGAAATCTATCCATTTCGGATAGATATATTCTTGTACATTAATACGTATTATATTATTATGATTGATAACGCGTACACAGATCGGAGCCATAGAAGGACTCAATTTCCTAAGGACTAAACGGCTGGTGGCTTTGAGCGAGCAACAGTTGTTGGACTGTTCAAACAGCAATAGTGGCTGCTCCTGGGGTATCACTCAAAAGGCTTTCCAATACATCATAGACAACAACGGCGTAGACGTGGCGAGAACTTATCCGTACGAGGGTCAGGTGAATAGAATGTTAGACAAATTATGCTCTTCATGGTTCTTGAGGTGATCGCGAGAGAGCCAAATTTAATCACAAATAATAATTATAATAATAATACTTTATTAACGGAAACAAGTTCCAGTTTTATTATAAGTAATAAATAAAATAATAATAATAATAATATAATATGGTAAAAAAAAAAAAATGAAAATCATTGTATAAACACTTGCTAGCTCTATGGTATCACTCACAATCTACAAGTTCTAGTACTTACTTTAGTATGTATTTAAATATATATATATATATTATATATATTTTATAAGCTTTTTTCTTTAGTCTTTTTTTCCCTATTTTAAATCACTACAGATTATGAATGGAGCGCAAAAGCTGGTGTTCTTATAATGGGTAGGGAGACACTATTCCCAATTTGTTTTTTGCATTTTTTTTTTCCCAAAATTTCTCTTTCTCAATACCATTTTTCTCAAAAGTGTTCTTTTTTCAATACCATTTTTCCTAAAAGTTATTTTTAACTATACCAACCAAATCTATCAATATATCTTATCAAATATAAGAAATTATTTATTTTTAAATAAAATAATTAAAATTTTAAATTATGACCAATGACTGTAAGGTATGGAGAAATATAATTTTTATCAATAAACTCGTCTTAATTATTAATAAATAATTTAATGAATAATAATAAAAAAAAAAATATATATAGTTAAAATTTTCAATTATAATTAAATTTGTAAAAATATATATTGGAAGATTGTTTTCATGGTAAATATTGAAATCGGAGAAGATAGATTGGAAAACACACACACACACAAGGAATATTGCCGAGAGAGGTTTGGGAATGTTCCGGGAATATTCTGCTTCGTGTATTATATTATTATTATTATCGATATTGACCTTTTTCTCGCCCGCAGGTCGGTCAGTGCCGGTATAGACCCGATTTCTCCGTGGTCGACATGACCGGTTACGTGGACGTGGTGCCGGGCGACGAGAATCTGGCTGCGGCAATAGCCCAGGTCGGTCCCGTGTCCGTAGCCACGTACGCGGGCACGCAGAGTTTCCGGTTCTACGGCGGCGGCGTGTACGACGAATACGATTGTCCGACCGAGATCAATCACGCGATGCTGGCCGTCGGCTACGGCGTGTTCCGGAGGACCGGAACCGCCGTGTGGGCGGTGAAGAACTCGTGGGGTCCGGAATGGGGTGACTCCGGTTACGTGTACATGTCGCGCGAACGGGACAACATCTGTGGCGTTTCCGATTCCGTCAGCTATCCCGTGTACGAGCCGCCCGAGAAGGATTTCTCGCCACCGCGCCGGGATGATTCACTGTTTTGAACTCTTTTTTTTTTTTTTTTCTTCAAGTGAAACGATACGAAATTCAACAGCTGATTATTATAATTTATGACATTTTACTCGTGAAAAGACTATTCTCATAATCATATCATACACGTCATAAAAAACATATTAATGCCACCTTACCCCATTTTCCAGAACAACTTTTGCCCAGTCTAGCCCTTACTATTTGCTACATTTGCTCGTTTTTGTATTAATATGCATTACTTTTACTCTTTTTTACGTTTAAAAATATTTATCATTTGTCCATTAATTTTAAGGATTTAATTATCGAATAATTCTGTAGACATCTTCGCTTAACCTATTAATTTATAGAAAATATTATTTATAATTAGATTTAAAAGTAGGTAATTTCTGTGTTTTTTTTTTTTTTTTGATATGTTATTACAAAAGTCTTACGCAATATAAACTAATTATAATATGTACCTTCGATAACCTATTGTATCTAACTCAATCCCTCCAGTCACAAGCCTTGGCTTTTTGGAGGGTTTCATTCTATAAAAATATTTGTTAACTTTTTATTGTAATATTTATATGACAAATAAATAAATTATTATTATAAAATATATACACAACTAAAATGTGTTAGTTATTAACATAGCTGTTATATTAACATAGTAATTTATTACATTTTCCCATTTTTTACACTTGTCCATATTTACAATGTTCTAATTATTTTAAAATAAAGTAATATACATTTTTACATTGAACTAATATCATTTTAAGTAGGTATGTATTTTAATATTGTTTATGTAACAAATTTTTTTTTTTTCCGTAGCCATGTTTTGTAAAAAAAGCTAAAATATCTAAAAACATATTGGTAGATACTATTGTATTTGTGTAGATTATGATAAATATTCCTTGGATGAAAAAAAGAAAATAGAATGAAAGAGAAATTGTGTAGTATGAATTTTTGAAAAAGCCGGACATACTTCGTATCACGGGTATTCTTCGCTACTCGGGTTAGATACTCTTGGAGGGTGGATGAATTAAAAAATAATATAAAATAAAATAAAAATAATATAAAAAACAATAATAGTCGTCATTTTCCCCACACCCACCAAGAATATCTGACCCGAGGAGTATGTCCGGAGTAAGTATGCCCTGCTTTCTTGTTGTCTAGTTGCATAGAAACTTTTGAATAAGTATTTCCACACGAAAAAGTGTTTACTGAAAAAAAAAAAAAATTATAAATAAACATTATTGAAAAAATACTTGCTCCTTCGCTACGCTTAGAATCTAAAATAAAAATTTACAAATGCAAGTCTAGTTAAAAATTAACTGTTATACATTTTGATGACTCTGGCAAAGCTTTCATATGAATATCACCTATATTTAGAAGCTTTAAATAAACATAACATTTTTAATAATTAAAAATTACAAAACTAAAATAATTATTACCTACTAATTTTGTTAAAAATATAACAAAATAAAAAACTATGAGCATTATTCACTAAGAACTAATAAGTGATAAATCTTTTGTTATTTTCAATATTCATAGAATATAATAGACATATTTTTCTAATCTCTAAACGTAATCATTGTCTTCTCACCCTGATTATATAGATAATACAGGTATAATTAGACAATTAAACCTTTTTAATGTTTTTACAAGGATGTATATTTTTTTTTTGTAAACTATTTTTACTTTGGAAATACTTGTCCAAAATTTCGACCAGCAATTTTTGAAACTGGATTTGTCTCTAGATGGTTAGGTTAGGTTAGACAGGTCACTTTGAAAATTTCTAAATTTCTTAATTTTCTTTTGGGAAAAACTACCCAAAATTTGACTGGGGACTTGAAAACGTAATATGTAATTTTCTAGTAAATTTTTTTGTACATAGCACATTTGGTTACATTTTTTTTTTTTTTTTTTTTTTAACACGACATGCTGATGCCAGAGTAACGGAGCCGTCCAAAAGTTTCAACCAGTAACTCTATAGATCCAAAATTGCACGCACCCAGATGGTACTTAAAAGAGGTAATTTTTCAAATTTCTCAATTTTAAGATGTTCATAACACGATACGCAACGCGAGCCGCTGTGCCGATGTGTCGATCGATGTGGTCGCGTAGTATTAGAATCTGTCACTGCCATCGTCGCCGCCGCCGCCGCCGCCGCCACAATCGTAATAATTAAAATAACCCTCCGGTCGGCCGCACAAACGCATAATATATATACATGTTTAGGTTATCCATTAATTTTGTTGTTGTGAATTATATTAAGATTATTTTAATGACTGTTCTTGTCCACCGTTATACTGGACTATCATTGTCTGCTCACCGTATGCGATTTAATTATCATTACCTACCGAAAAAGTTCACTCGTTGTCCAACTGCCGTGAAATTTACGTATCAGTGCGCCTACGTTTTTTTTTTTTTTTTTTTTTCATTAAAAATTATTGTTACAAAATAACATAATATTATTCTTTTGGACTCGAACAGTCGTTATAGACAGGTAGCGGTTGGCTAGCAGTGCACCAACAAAAATTGTGAGTTTTTTTATTATTTTATTATTGTAGAGACCCACAAGGGCTAATTTATATTAACACTGTTTATTATTGAATTATTATCAAAATATTAAATTTTAGATTCTGAACTAAGTGAAGAAGCTAGTGTTTTTACAAAGTTGTTTATTTTTTTTTAAATTAGTTTACTTTTTTCTGTTAACACTTTTTCATATAAAAAACACTTATCCAAATAAAGTCTCGATCAGAAACCGAATTTACTTGTAAACTGTACTTAAGAGTATTTTTAACATTTCTCAATGTTACCCAATATTTGAAAAAAAAAGACTTGGATTAATTAAAATACGAATAATACGATTTTAAACGAAGGAAGTCAATAATGTAAAGAACAATAATTCGTAATTTTCAACACATCCACCAAGATCTGATCCGAGGAGCGAAGAATACCAGTGGTGCGAAATATGTCCAGTTTTTTAATCAATACTTTACTTTACTTTATTTTTATCTAATAAATAAATGAAAGGAAAAAAATTAATGAGAAAAAAGTGTAAGAAAAAAAAAAAAAAATGTTAAAATCCGAATCTGGTTTTAAAAAGTTACTGATCGAATATTTTGGACAAGTAGATCTATAAGAAAAAGTGTATACAAAAAAAAAAAGAATAAAAAAAATAAACAACATTGTAAAAACATTAGCTTCCTTTGCTAGTTTGCTCACTTCGCTCAGAAATTAAATTAGCAGAAAAATGCAAAAGCACTAAAATATGCAATAAATTTGTACTAAATAACTTTTGATATTGAATTCCTTTTTGAATAAAACGAATGTTTAGCTTATTCTGCTATTTTTTTTACATGCTATAAATAAATAATATGCAAATTCAATAATTTTTTAACCAAGTTTATGATCAAAATGAACGGTCAAAGTTTACGTTTTCGATTTATATGGGCAAATTCCTGTGAAGGTGACTTTGAAATGAAAAATAATCACCAAATGCAAATACTACATCGAATGTGTCTGAAATAGATAAGAACCCGATGTATGATAAGAGTTTGAAATCGAAAATGTACTATTAATCATGTACTGTATTGTAATCAAATTTAAATCATAAAAAATAATTTATTTCATATTATTATCAACGTGTACGTTGTGGGCGCAAAACCCATTATTGGACTACGTGACGAACAGTGCGTGAATCGGCAGAATAGATAGGTTTTGATGATTTTTTTTTTTTCGAATTTAATCTCAGCGGAAACATATCACAAATGTTTTAGATTCTGAATGAAATGAAGAAGCTAGTGTTTTTACAATGATGTTTATTTATTTATTTATTTTTTTTATTTTTTTCTTTTATTTTTTTTTTCTGTGTACATTTTTTCGTATAGAAATACTTGTCCAAAAGTTTCGATCAATAACTTTTTGAAACCGGATTTTCCTCTACATTGTACTATAAAGAGGTCATTTTTTGAATTTCTCAATTCTTCAATTTTTTTTTGGAAAAAACTACCCAAAATTTGACAAAAATGACTAGGAAACCATCATTTTTTGATCCGAATTTTATGAAAATTTAAACATAGATAGAAAATCCTATAGAAAAGATTTTGGCGCAAGAAAATTTTGAAAATGTGAAAAAAAATTTTGAACATTTTTTGAACATTTTTTTTTTTTTTTTTATTATTAAATTCCTTCGTTCAGAAT
>JAIPRM010009249.1:0-14998 GCA_025469315.1 Stegophylla sp. TES_Ste_2020
CTTTGTTCAGAATCGTTTTACTGAAGAAATGATTTATCGTTTCTTTAAAATTTAATACGCCCTTCAAGAGAATACCACCCGTCGTGCGAAGTACACCCATCGTGCGAAGTATGTCCGGCTTTTTTTTGATAAAATATTTATGAAAAAAGTTATTAAAACTTAAACTTCCAAGTTTTTATTTTTTTTTTTTAGTCCTTATAAAATGACATTGAGTCACGTTTCAATAAATAAGTAAAAACGTTGTAGATAATATAATTCTACTCTGCACATTGTGAAAATTCCACGAATTTATTTCAAATGTAGCCCGTGTAAAATATGTTCGCATAAAATAGTTTTGAACTATGTTGACAGAAAATAATGCATAAGGCTATTTTTAAATTCCATTTTAAATAAATTTTAATATTTTTAAATTGAGATATTTTAATTTTTCTTGATATTTCATAAAAATTTCCTACACTAAACCCCTTAAAAGAGAAGGCGTTACATCCAGGAATTAATAATCTGCCTTAGATATAGGCTAAGTAGGTACTGAAACTTTCACAAGATAAGAAAAAAAAGGTATATTGGTTTTAGGACTTGAAACGCATTTACTCGTATACTTGTACTAATCCTATTGTAACGAACCTAAGGGTCGATTTTAAGCTACACCGGTCATAAGTGGTAGAGGAAACGGGCAGTCTTGTAAAAAATACTTTTATTATGTATTCAGAATACCTATTAGAATAAACGGGAAAAATGTTATTCAAAAGTATTCGAGTAATTTTCAAAAAATATAGTCAGAATAACTTTTTGAATACTTGAAAAATTATCCGAATACAACTGAGAATATTATTCATTTCATTTTATTTATTCACTTTTTGTTAATTTAAATAAAATTGTTTTTATAATCGCCCATTAAATGATTAATACTCTTCTCATAATTTTATTAATTTCAGATTGACTGTCATAATTTTTTTTTTTTTTAATTTGTATTAGTCATTGAGTTTAAAATTATTAAAATATCAAAAAAATATATCAGAACACGTATTCGAATTTATTTGAATATCTTACATGACTGGAAACAGTTATTATGTTGAGTCCATCGATCTGTCGTATTGTTTTCCTATTAAAAAAATAAGGGTTTCTACAATAATCTTAATAGCCGATGTAACATTATATTTTGAAAGTCAGCTAATTCAAAACAGTTCTTTCGTCAACGTGACAATTGTAATAGCAGTTATTATTTGTCAATAATTTTTGATTTCATGGACAAATTTCATTAGTTTTGGGCGTGCGTGAGTGGAAGTGCGTTTCGAAAAAAAAAATCGTGATTCTTTATTGTTAAGACGGACTGTGAAGAAAATCGTCGAACACGTGAATACTATGCAAATTGTTTTAACTATTTACATACTGCCCTTTATCTCGACCTTTTATGATCGGCGGAGTTTACATAATATTTTAACTTTTCCCTCTGACCAAGCGCGACCGGTGGAGTTTACATACAGGCGATCGACAGCCATCGGTGGAATTTACATATTTTTCCCTCCTACCACGGAGAAGTCGTGTTAAAAGTCGCGTATTCACGTCGTAGTATTAATCATTATTATTATTAGTTTCACAAATGACGATTTCGCCACTTGTTTTCGTTGGCTTTCCCCCCCCCCCCCTGAAACTAAACACAACGGATCCGCGGTTTTTACACATTTATTCTCGCGTTTATAAATCGACTTCGACCGTGTTGGTAGTGCCGAAAGCTGCGGGCTCTTTTACTCGCATTTCTCTCGACTTTTCTCTCCCCACTATTTTTTCTTTTTCGTTTTCTTTTTTTCTTGCCACGCACACACACACACACACACACATTGATTAATCGTAATCATGTATTATTATCTCGGGACGGCGGCGGCGGCGGAGGAATGCGACGTGCTCTAGAATATATATATATATATATATAAATAGCCGTGGCCAAAGATTGAATAAGGAAGAAATTTACCGGGTCTCGGGCGCGTCCATAAACGAAGCCGCAAAAGCACATATACCAGCGCCCACCCCTCTAAATTCCGCCCGCCCCTCCGCGGGGCCGCCGCAGAAACCGTCTTTGGATTTATTGCCGTCATTTATCAAACAGTCACCTCTCGTCGGCCACCATAATTTCTTATTCGTTAAAACCTTCCGCTTCCCCTCGCCCACCTCCCTCAACGACCCTCGAACGAGGGGGAGGGGTGGTTGCACACACACACACACACACACACACACACACACACACTCGGCCAGATTTTCCACCCCACGGCCGCCGACCGCCAGCCCCCGAGTTCGACGTATCGTCCGACAACCCGAATGGATTTACAAAACTTCATTATCGCCACCGCGGCCGAACAATATAAGGTGCGCGCCCACCCATTAAAACGGTCGTTATTCGGTCGTCCGCGCGATTATTTATCAACTATACACGACACGAGCGAGCAAGAATGTTTTATACGTATATATATATATATATATATTATATATTATATAATATATATATATATATGGTTTGTAGTTAATTATGTTAATTATATCGTGTCGACGAAACGCATTGTGCCGAGGCTCGAGCGAACCGGACCGGGAAAACGACCAAAAAAAACGAAAAACAAAACAAAAAAAGCCACCCTTACATATTATATTCACAGAAGTTTTTCGGTTGGCACAAGAGAGGGAAAAAAACCTTTGTCGGTGTGACAGCGAACTAGAAAACGTGTGTTCTTCTGCGTTCGGCGAGTGAAAGACAATTTCGAAACCGTTAAAGGATAAAAATATTTCATTGAAAATATTGTGATATTATTTGTGTTGCTTAGTATGTTATTATTAGGGTTCTAAAATTTCATGAAAATTATTTCGCGTGACGTGCAATATTTCGTTTTGATAAATAATAAAGACAAAAATATAGAACAGAACGAGAGTTCTGTAATACATTACTATTTAGAATTTCGAAAAACGACCTTTCAAAAGTACTATCAAGAGGCAAATATTCGTTCAAAAAAGTTGCTGATCGAAATTTAGGACTAGTAGACGAAAAGACTTTTACAGTAACAAAATAAAAAATAAAAACCATAAGCTTTTTCACTCCACTCAGAGACTAAAAACGAATAATATTCGCGTCTATACGCGACCGACTAGACAACGGCGCCAACCCCGGGGTGGGGATGAACGCGTTTCATAAAATATGCAACGAGGTCGCGAACTCTACACGTTTATTTTTACTCGTTCGCGCGCGTCATTTCGTCCATAGATATCACGTGCAATAGCTGCAAGTGTACGCACATTAAAAGGGAAACGCACACGTCCAAATAATAAACGCAGCGAGATTAGATTGTGCGTCTCGGGAAAAACGTTGTCGGGTCCGTTGAATAAATTATATATTATATGGGGAGGGGGGAAAAAAACGGAAAACGCGACCCGCGAGAAAGCCAACCGGTATAACGGGTGAATTTTTCATGCGCGCGGAGAAAACTCAACAGACACGTATTCGTTGGGGGCATGAGCGGAGGGGGGGGCGAGGAATAGTACGAGCTCTACGAGTTTAGTACTACTTAAAGTTATGAGACGTCCGAAATTTAATTCGTCCGGGGTCGCGCGGAAACGCGTCTCGAGACATCGCGGTGGAGATCTTGTTGTGTTTAATGTCTAGTTTTGCATTTCGGTCGAGGCGGGGGAAAAAAATACTGCGGAAAAAACGACTCCAACACGGTTAAAAACATGATCATTTTAAACTTTTTTCAAATATGTATAAAATTTCAAATTTGAAAATTTGGAACCTAAAAGAAAATCGTATATTTCATTGCTGTAATAATAATTTTCAAAAAAAAAAAAAAAAAAAAAAAAAAGAGTTAAAAATTATTAAAAGAACATAAGCCATTGCATTTGTCAAATCGTACTGGGACACCCTGTATACAGGCGACGCGGTATTCGTTGTGTATATACAACGACTGCTTTGCGTTCCTTCTCCGCCTCCGGCTCCGAAGTCAGAATTGTAATTATTTGAAAGATCTCGCCATAGGGTTTGCCGCGCGCCAGCCTTTGAAATAACACCCTCGAAATTTTAGCTATTTAGAATTATTTAGATTGCGTACTGCCGCTGTATAAATGTCGCTCCGTTACCCCGTGCACTGCTCTTAAGAAATGCTTTGACCGAATAATTTAACCGCGAAACTACACCCGCCTCCCCATCGAGTCCAACTCGTGTAGCGGTTTAATAACAAGCGACGCACGTCCGTAGAAAATGGACGAAGAAAAAACCTAAGAGCATAACCTTATTATATTATACGACGCGTTTAATGTATTTTATTTTATAATTAATTAATTAATTAACGAAACGATATACATTACGTAGTAAAACGCAGTGGACTCGCGATATAACCAGTAACGTCTCTGATTCTATTTTCAGGGAGGGGTAATTTTTAAATTTTTTAGATCTAGAAGAATTTAGTGTTTTTACTATGATGTCTATTTATTGTTTCACATTTTTGTATTGAAACACTTCCTTTTTCCACAAAACAATTTTTCATAAAGTAACTTTTTAGAATAACTTTTTTTCGGAATAACCTTATGTGTTTTAACGTTTTATCTCATAACATTTAGAATTTTCGATATTATTGGTTGACATTTTAGCATAAATTCGCTCACCTTTTTTTTTATGACTGTTTAAACTTAGAATTTGTATGATATGAAAATCTCGTTTACTCAAATTTCGCTGTTATTATTATTATTATTATTATTTTTTCGTCAAATTAATTGAAAATTTGGAAAAAATACCTCTTAAAACTACCACCAGAATGAAATTTTTGATCAAAAAAATTACCGTATGAATTTTTATATTAACTTTCAACGGGGTTTTTAACGGGGCGTATGGTTATCCCACTCTTTTACGGTTTTAACGTTATTCCAAAGGGGTAGGCTCGTTTCGTGTATTTTTCAGAGCGTCTCTGCAACGTACCGACGACGTCCCCGCAGTGTACTGTGAACATACACTGCGTGCATTCAAAAACTTTAAGCGATTTACCTCGCAAATTAAATATTCCGCTGGAAAACAATATTCGTAATTAGCATTCTTCACGCGAGAGGCGGTGTACACGTAACTTGACCCGAACGAATTACGGGCGGAAAGCTCGCGCGCATGGTAATTATAACGATGATAATAATAATAATAATAATAATAATTATTATTATTATTATTATGCAAAGATAATAATATTTTGTTTCGCCGTACACACGGTCTCGTGCAGTCGGGGCGCGCGCGATTAAGACGAGGGTCAGTGCAGTGGCCATATAAACCCGGAACCTCAGTGCTGGGCCGGCGATCTCGTATCGCTGTTGAAATTTTCAAAATCGAAAAACGGCCTAGATAGACAATAATGTGAGAAACATTTTTGGCGCGAGAAAATTTTGAAAAGGAGAAAAAAAAATTTTGGACATTTTTCTGAATCTTTTTTTCTCATTAAATACTTTTCCCTTTATGTATTAGATAAAAAAAGTAAAGTAAAGACAAGGAAGCCGGACATACTTCGCACCACGGATATGCTTCGCTCTTCGGGTCGAACACTCTAGGTTAGTGTGTTGAAAATTACGACTATTATCGTTTTTTATATTATTAACTTCTTTCGTTCGGAATCGTCTTATTCGAAAGAAATTATTTATCGTTTCTCTTTGAAATAATACACACCCTTCAAGAGTATCTGACCGGAAGAGCGAATAATATCCGTTGTGCGAATTATGTCCGGCTTTCTTGTTTGTACTTTACTTTTTTCACATTTTTCTCTGCAGCACTATTGTTACTTGACGGTTAACGTATTCTACGTATCGTACGAGGTAGTGGTATATTTCCCGCCCCTGGAAATCCTACGAAAGTTAATATAATAATCGCGCGCGGTCGCCGTCAAATTTATCGTGAGTAAAATAAAGTACATATGAAAGTTTCGTCACGTGAAAAGTAACTCTAGTGCGATTATTATTTTTACTAGCGAGAAAATAAAAATACTATTCAAAAAACTGGCGTACGCACACACACACACACACACACACACACACATAAATCATTGTCTTTTTAAAGGTAATGTTATTATTACACTTGGAAAAAGTACAAGGAAAGAGAGAGAGAGAGAGAGTGAGAAATAATAATTCGTTTTCTCTCCTGAAATACAGCCGTATGATATGATAACTGTATTATATTTCAACCTTTATTTATGTTTATCGTGTTTCTTTTTTCAACCTTCGTAAATTTAATGCGTTCTTATTTTACGTATTGAAATCGCTTATCGAATATACGTTATTCCGTAAATTCTTTAATTTCTAAAAATTTTTTGAGCCACTGGAAACGTGAAATTTTTACGGCTCTTTCTTGACTATACTCAACTTATCTTTGTTTCACTTTAACTTTTTTTTTTTTTTTGTACAGTATTAATAAACTTTATAATATTTAAGCGCCAATTGTCTTACATAAACTGAAGCTCCACCGAGAATCGTTTCATTGAAGAAATGATTTATCGTTTCTTGAAAATTTAAAGCACCCACCAAATCCCACCCGAGGAGTGATAAATACCCACGGTGTAAAGTGTGTCCGGACTTTTTACCTTTACATTCGTGCCCGTTTTCGTCGTAGATGATTATTATAACATAATAATATATTATTGTATATAAATAAGTCGTTCGGTTATTTTAGAACACTGTTTTATACACGCGAGTAGAATTCACCGCGACACGTAGTTATTTTATTATTATTATTATTATTACAGTTATATCAAACCGTAGTGTTGAAACTCGTGAAGTTCGTTCGCCGCGAAAGTTTTGGCGCAGCTCGGTACGACGACTGTTAAGAGTCGCGTCGTCGTGCTGTGGGGGGAGGATTGGAAATAATTATCGAAAAACAATTCGAGTAAACTACTACATAATAATAATAATAATAATAATAATAATATTATAATACACAATTAATGCAAACTCGGATACCGACGACGAACGACGATTATGTGTAATTTTATATCATATTATTATTGTTATAGTGTTCGAATACGACGTGAAACACTTTATAACAGTATTAATTGATAATAATAATAATAACATATTGAACGCGAAAGAACAGATTTCGACTCCTCGGAGCCGAATGTCACGCATTTTGGACTCAAACGATTTTGTCCCGTGACTAACCCTCAGCTATATGCAGACGGTGTTAATTCGTGACGTCGTGTCTCGTCGTCACGAATATTTAACGGCCTTAATCTCGTTAACTTTTCGTGGGCACGTCTTCGGTTTCGTGTATCGCGTTTCGTTTTCAGAGAACGAATGAGCGCAGCACCGCAGGGACTGCAGGAACCTATTGGGCGGGTTTTCGGTTTCGATTTTGGTTATTTGATTATTATATTTTAAGGGCTCTGGTTCCGGGTTCCGTTTTTTTTTTAAGGGGGGAAATGTTTACAGGGGCCGATTAATAATACCGAGTCCGAAAAATATCGATTATTTTCGGTTAATACGTATTTTTAGACAACACTGATAAAAACATAATGTAAATTTAAAAAGATTTCAAATTTTTATTCATACCAATATAATCCAATAAGTAAATTTAAAATCTCGTATTTAAATAGAAACAAATATGTATTTTTTATATTATATGTGCATCTGAGATTTATTTATTTTTTTGAAACTTCTGGAAATTTCTTCTGTGAAATTCGTCAAAAATAAATTTCCTGATTTCAACATTATCGATAGCCCCGAGCGATCGCTTTAGTCGTCGTGACAATGTAATATCCGCCATCTCAGAACGTTTATCATCGCGGGGTTCGTGGTGTGTACACAAGTTTAAGAACCACTTGACGTCGTGACGTACGTCACAGTCGGATGAACAATAAAAATCGAACTGTTTTATCATCACGCAATTGCCACCACGTGACGCGCGGCGAATATTTGATTTCTGCGCACACAAACCTCATGCCTATGTAATAATAATAATAATAATAATAATATAATATTCGAATAACTTGCGTTTGACGTGTACGTTCCGAGTGTATGTTTGCGGTCCAGGTGCCGCTGATGCTGTTGCCACCGTCTCGAGATCAAAGGGCCAAGCACCAGATCTCTCCGGGTTTATGGGGCCGATATGTAGACGTAGGTATATACACGTACACACCGGCGTAAACAAATACATACATCTACAAATACACACACACACACACACACACGTCGTATTCACGTCGTTTATAGTTATCGCCTATCTCGCGGTATATATAGTTACCTCGGGCGTGTGCACTATATACGCGTAGTTGCGGCTTTATAATATTTATTTAGCGCTCCATTTGGTACTGCTACTACTACGCGTTTAGCTCTCCGTACACCGTATAATAATATAATGTGTATTTATATACGTCAATGTGTGTGTGTGTGTGTGTAGCCACCTACGTCGGTGTTTACTACACACACACTTGCGCACACATTCGGTATAGATTCACGCGAGCCGAGTGATTTGACGGAATCGAAATCCTCTGTTCCAATTATTTTCAAAATGAAAATCGCAATATCATTTCGCGGAAGACGCAAGAAACTTCTGTTGTTCGCGGTAATGGTTCCCGGTCTATACACCGCGTGCGACGGTATAGTGCAGTGGTTCCTAAACAATTTTCCACAGACGTTGCCCTTTTTGATCCAAAGATTTCTCACGGCTGAATTCTTAAAAAACCGATGAGCCTTTTTTTTCAGCTCAAAATTTATAAAACGTGCGATTATCGCAATGTGGAGTATCTCTCACGACAGCATAAAAGGGACGTCGCACTCGCGTTTTTTCAAAACTTCAATTGTACCGTTTAAGTCGAATCGAGAATTTCAACATGATATATATTTTGAAAATTAAAAACAAGAGCGTTTTCGCGGGAATATCATTTCAATGTAAAATATCGTCTAGTAGACGATTTTTTAAAACGTAAAACTCGAACCTCCTGACATCTTTGTGTCGGACAATATTCTACAAAAACGTCTTTAATCCTAATAATTTTTATTAGAGCTGTTCTAAGTCTAAAGTCAACCAAAATGACACAATCATTGATTCCTTGTGGAGATTAATTTCACCATAACGTTCGTTAATTGAACGAAGACGAAACTATGCGGGGTGCAACGTACTCCTCCTAAGTAATATATTTTATACCATTATTATTAGAGCTCGGATTTTAAATGTATTCTTTTTTTTTGGCGATCTTAGGAAATGCTTTCCAACTACGCAATTTGTTTCATGTGACAGAAACCTCAAAACTGAAACTTTCATTTTGCATTATTTAGCTATTTTTGCATTTTTCGATTTTTTTATTAGTTTTAATGCATATTTGAACAATAATACTACAATTTGAATATATTACAATATCTGTGCGTAATTCAACTCAATAATTTAAATTTAGCTAATTAAAAATGCTATCCATATTTTTCGGTTTTTTCCTTAAAAATATCAACAAAATCTTTCTACAATTGCTATAAAGTGTGTACCTTATTTTTATTTATGGTCACCTGAACTCAAAAGATGGAAAAAAATAAAATAAATTAATATTATATTAAAATGTATACAGCCTTTTCTTCAGGGCATTATCACAATAAAATGAATTTTTAAGGGCATTTTCACGGTAAAATACATTTTTTAAGGGCGTTTTTTTGACTGATTTTTTTGAGAATTTCCTGATGATCTTTACTGCATTTAAATCCGGGCCCTACTTATTATCTACGTAATCTAAATTTATCAAAATGTATTTATTTTTATACCGTATAAGGTTTGGCGGCACAGCGCCCCTGTAACAAAGCCTTGGCGCCTCGAGGCTCCGCGGCACGAACTTTGGGAACGACTGGACTATATTGCGGATAGTTTGTTTGTACGTCATATACGTATGATACATAAAATAATATAATACAACAAGCACACGTTCAATTTACCGTAATGAGACGCGGGAGAACGCGCGTTATGTTTATGCGATCCGCGAGGACGGAATGTCGATCACGCGCCGCGTAACTTTTGGACCGTCGTAAACGCTGACGAGTTTTCTTGTACTATGAGTTTTTCGCATCCCTCATCTCCCCCCTCCCCCACTCTCGCCGCCATACTCGAACATATCCGAAGGTATCACTCGACCTATCCTAAGGGCCGTATTTATAAGGGATGCAGCTGCCCTGGGTAGCTTAATATGAGGGTATGGGTTTTAAATTATTAATTTACATTAATTAAATTTATATTATATAAATATTGCCTGGGTGGAAAATTTCTAAATATGGCCCTGACTTGTCCAAAGACAATACGCGCGTACAGGATATCTCACACCAAATTTAATATGTATAAACGACACGTTTTTTCGGTTTGTCCGCACGAAATGTTTTCTAAATGAAGTTGGCAATAATTGGTCGTCTTCGTTTTTCCGAAATCAAAAATATAATATAAATTCTCGAAGTGACCACAGCGTCGTTGTCAAGGAGGTTGTTTCGAGCGTTACAACATCCACCTTCCCCCTCATCGAACATCGTTTGTGTGAAAAATTAATGTTTTGATTCTATTTTGTATTATTATTTATCAAAATTTATATGAAAAACTAACGCTTAAACGAGCATACGAATGTTACACACTCTAAGGTCAACAAATGACGAATATATCAGTAAGTCGTGAAAAATTACCAAAAGTCTGATTTTTAAAGTTTTTTCACACAAGCGAGATATCCAAAATTGAAGTTTTCAATATTTGTGATTTTTTTTATTTTTATAAATTAATTAAATATGTAAAGTAAAAAAAAATCGGACTTTTAGCCTCACGGTAGAAAGTTGTCCATTGTTTTCGAATCTGGAATGTTCATTGAACAGTACTAATCGACCAATGTACTTGTTTATTTAATCAAAACTATCATCTAGTTAAATAATAAATTGCAACTTCCGTTTTCTTGAATATTAGCAGACGAATAATTAATTTTTCATTAGAGAATAATAATTGTTTTTACATTAACTCCTGATGAAAGGGTACGCTTTGAGTATATTTCTACTTATATATTTCACTATTTTTCTATAAAATCTATTATAACGAAACGAATATTGAGCATTGTTGGTATTTTTCGTGAAATTATAATTTGTAATGAGTTTTGGAAAAATATTCGGTTTTTACTGCATCTATTGATTAGTATTGCCAATTGAATGTTAAGTGGGCAAAACCTTTGCCAAATTATACATTTTAAGTTCAAATACCCCCTAAAATAAATCCTGGCTACATCCCTAAGTTACAATATAGCGAATACGTCCCGTATTATCAGGGTTGGCAAAAATCCGGGCTTTATAGAAAAAACTCAACCCGGTAAGACTTTTTCAGGTTTTTCCAACAAAACCCCGAAAACTCGTTGGATTTTATGTGACGTTGTGTAAGTGGATGGTTTTACTCAAAACAACTCAACTGATTTTTTGTTTTCATATTTTTCATGATTAGGTGGTGCAGGTGGTGGCGGTTAAATAATCGTTTTAGATAACAAAATAAACGCCACTTGTTAGATTTTGAATAATTTAGTTCGTCGTGTGCATATGTTTTGAGTAATATTCAATTTTGGTTTTTTGTTTCAGGAATTATGGAGTTCTTGTGACGGGGCAAAAAACGTGAGTGCTTTTACGATATTCTTAGAAAATATTATGTAAAATACTGTAGTACGATAAATATCCCACGGTATACTGACCCGAGTCCGGATCCTCAAATCCAGGATTAAACTTTATGGCGATTAAATATTGCATTTTAATGACATAATATTAATAATTTATATTAATGATTTAAGTATTAATGATCGTATACGGGAGAGGTGATTTACAAAGCGTTCTTAACCCTTCGCTAACCCCTCGTTTAATGTATATAAATTCTAATATTTATCTATGACGTCGGTTAGTAGGCCAATGATGAAATTTTTTGGAAAGCACTGAAATACGGTACTGTTTTTTAAGGTTACAGTTATACTTTAAACTTGAAAATTATATTTTCGCTTTTTTAATTTCACTTATATACTTAACCCACATTTAAAAATACATTTTTAACATTAGTACAACGAAATCATTCAAGTCAGTGGCGTTTATGAAGCTCAAACAAGGATGGGGGACTTCAAAATTCATATTATCACACAAAAATGTCAACAGTGATATCGTTTTATTTTTTTCTAACTAATAATCAATTATTGAATATTTAATTTCCACTTTGACATATCGACGTGTATTTGACAAAACCAAACTAGTCAATCTTTGTTCATTTATCCTTAAGATCAGGAAGTTTCAACCTATTGAGGTACATATCCTTTTTATACTATGAGATCACCACCCATCACTCTAAGATTGAATTACATGTCTCATTGTTTTCAAATACTTTCACGCCTCCCCTGAAATTTCGTCAAGCCTCCCTAAAGAGGTTTGCCCCCCCTAGTTTAAGAATCCTCGTCTCAGATTCAACCGAGTTCCCGACAACGTATTGGATAAAGCGTACGAATTCATAAATACTCAATGGAACGCGTAATGAAACCTATGACACTAACCGATCAAATCCAAGGGATGATTTACCGACCATCCCCTGTACTCCTCACATTTACCACGGGCTATTCGTTTCAAAGTTACATCGTTAATTTTAACGACATATTCGACCGGTTTTTTTTTTTCTAGAAGCGTTTGATGTGAACGGTTTTCTCTGAATTCCGTACCGAGTAGCGTCTTATTGATTTTTTGTTTTTTTTTTTTTTTTTTTTACTACAAACTATTTGATTGCAGTTTGTTTGTTTTTCTAGTAATAATAACAATACGACAACTACACAACACACGAGTATGTGTTATTATCGCTTGGACGGGGTGATGTAGGATGTTTGAAGATGGAGTGAGAGGGGCGGTGAGGAATGTTCCCGAAAGTTTCCTAATATAGCCGGGGCCTAATAAAGACCGAATGATCGGACGGGGCGGCGGGGGAAAGTGCGGTGTGTGTGTTTTTTTCTCCTCGGAATTTCACAATTGTTTTCCGGAAAAACGTGCGAACAACACACAGCACGGTCTCGCTGTGGACGACCCGCTGGGACAGACCCGAGTGTTCAATTTCCGGGTAAAAACGAGAGAGAAACTTCTTTGCGATATATCACGAATTTCTGACACCTGCAGCTTGCGCCGATTAATATTAATATTTATATGTATATTATATTAGTGTTTCTCGTGGCGCGTAATGTCGTGACATTATTATTATCGTTATCATTCGCACTGGCCGACCAATTGGATTCTGTGCGCGCGACGAATGATTTCGGTCAATTTTTTTTTCCGTTCGATTTCGGTTCGTTTTTTTTTTTTTTTTAAACACATAATTCTAATTCCACTTCATGCACTGGACAAGTCGCAACATTATTATCGATAACATCCGGAAATCGATGACCTAAAAATCTTAGAAAAAAAGCCATCGAATTACTAAATCAAATCGAAAAAAAAATACATTAAAATGATGTACTGTTTCAAAGAATTTCGATTTTTTTTTTTAAACGCCGTTCCTCCTTTTTACGTGCTGTCTAATTATAACTAATGTACATTTACACTAACTTTTGACCAAACTCGTATTTAAGGAGCACAGTGGACAATTGTCTAAGGGCGGCACATTCTAGGGGCATCGAAATATAGGTATAATAATAATAAAAAATTCAAAAATAATTAATAATTATACTATTGATGCCCAGTTGGAATTTAAAACTTTCACTAACTTAAAAATAGTCAAGCTCGTACTTCATCAATATTTCATTTGACATTTGACCAGTTTTGAACTGAGTATTGAACTTTGAAAATATTGAAACTTTCTCGTTTTTTATGAGTTGTTTGCGTATAAAATGTATTCTTCCATTGATATCATCATCATAGTATAAATACATAAAAATAATGTATAAACATACTACGTAATTAATAAGTATTATTTATGAGTTATGGTAGTCAAAAATGTAAAAAAAAAAATATTTCTTGGTAGGTTCCCAACACTGATCGTGGAGTTTTTTTCTTTTTTGAATGTTTTCCTATGTGATAAAACCGCGCCGCAACGTGAATTCCGAATCGCCCTGTACACACGCCAGTCGTAATAAAAACCAAACGAAATCGTCCGGTTCGACCGCTTGTTGTTTGCGTTGTGCACTCGTAGTTACAATTTTTTTTCCTCCTCCTCCGACGACATTTGCCGGTAATCGAATTCCGTCCGGAGACCCGTACGTACAATATTGACATACCACGTCATTACGGGAACGCGTTTCGTTTTTTTGTTTATTTTATTTTATTATTTATTTATATTTTGCTGTTTGTCGAACCTCTGCGGTGGACGACGACGACACGGGTCTGGGAAAACCGGTCGAAGAGAACAAAGCGTGTATTCGCATGATGTGAGTGTACTTTTGTTTGGAATTAATGAGAGAGAAAAAAAAAACTAACAATTTATTAGCGCCGAACGCTCAGAGCCCCGTCGTCGTCTCGAAATCCCTTCGGGGTAAAATCAGTGACATGGCGTAATTGTCGCTAACGCGGAAACTCTGTTTGAATGAGTCGTTTAAACACAGCTGTAATCGAAATATACGGTCGTTTTTCACCACACGTGTAATTTATAACTCGTGGCGAATAAGAGCCAACAGACAGTTCGTAACTTGTCACAAAGGCATGCTAAAATGGCATTTGTCATTATATTGATAATCGGTCGAAAAGCCGAAAAATCATCCTATTGAAAGTAAATCCACGGATAAGAAAATCCAAAGATAAAAATATTACGATTTTTTTTTTTTTCAAATTTAAAATAAAATTAATATAATAATAACATAAATTTGGTAAACGAGTTAAAAAAGGCCGGACATACTTCGCACGATGGGTGTACTTCGCACGACGGGTGGTATTCTCTTGACGGGCGTATTAAATTTTAGAGAAACGATAAATCATTTCTTCAGTAAAACGATTCTGAACAAAAGAAGAAAATAATATAAGAAAAAAAAAATTTTTTAAAAAATGTCCAAAATTTTTTTTCACATTTTCA
>JAIPRM010009251.1:0-14995 GCA_025469315.1 Stegophylla sp. TES_Ste_2020
AAGAAAATTTTGAAAATGTGAAAAAAATTTGGACATTTTTTTTCTTATATAATTAACTTTTTTTTTCTTATATTATTAACTTCCTTCGTTCAGAATCGTTTTACTGAAGAAATGATTTATCGTTTCTTTAAAATTTAATACGCCCGTCAAGAGAATACCACCCGTCGTGCGAAGTACACCCATCGTGCGAAGTATGTCCGGCTTTTTTATTTTATTATTGAGTATTAACCTTTAAACATTTTATTTTGTTTTATTATTGATTAATAAATGTTTTTAAAATAATAAAATTTTCATTTTCATCATTTCGTGAATTTATAATGATAATTATTATTCTTTAATTTTATTTCTTTCTGAAAAAACTTTTTTATATAGAAATTCTTGTCTAAAAGTTCCATAGAGAAATTAATAGATCAGAAATCACACTCTACTGATACTTTAAAAAGATTTTTTTTAAAAAAATTCTAAAAACTTTTCTGAGCGCAAGGGAAAACTACTGGAAAATTCATTAAAAGCGGTAAAATATGCTATTACGTGAATTTTCACAAAATTGATTTTAGTACTTTAAACATAAATTCGAAAATAATGGAGTGAAAAACTTGAAACATTTACCAAAAATTAAATATTTTCACGCGTATACTTCATAAATATCTGAAAATCATTTGACCGATTCTGAAGTAAGTATAGATCTTTGATAATATTGGACATTTCTTATTTTTTGTAAATTTTTATTTGATAAAAATTTTATCCCTTAACATTAAGACCGGAATATTTTATTCAAACATACTTAATAAGTATGCCTCATAGGCACTGAAAATATTCCGAAAACCAATAGTGTACTTTTTTTTTTAAGACCGTTTAAAGTTAGAATAAAACTGGTAATTTTTACGAAAAACAATGATTTTTTTTTCCCCAATTAAAGGCTCATAGAACGCTTTATTCTCAGTCCAGTTGAAATTTTCTTTAACCAAAATTTTTTTCACGTGTTATTCCATACGGATTTTAGTTTTCATTGAATTTGGCTCCACGAAAATTTTTTTACAAGCGTTTATAATTAGAATAACGGTTTAAATGACAGTAAAGTTATTTCAAAATAAAAGTTTTCTTATTATTATGTAACATAGTACATATATGATGTATACATTACCGAATATTCGCTCAGAATCTTTTTATCAAAGGAATGATTTATCACCATGTGTATTCCACCCGAGGATCGACAAATACCTATAGTGTGAAGTACGTCGACTTTTTTCTTTTTTCTCTGAGAGTTTTTTTCCTATTACGAGGCGCCACTGTTGTAATGCCTAGGGGCGGAAAAATGCTAAGTTCGTCCTTGACTGTCACCTAACACCAATCAGGATAAACCTGTGTAAACCTGTGCATGTACCTAAATTTGCTAACACCTATGTATATGTACATTTAAAAAAAGCCGGACATGATGGGTGTTCTTCGCACGACGGGTGGGATTCTCTTGACGGGTGTATTGAATTTTAAAGAAACGATAAATCATTTCTTTAATAAAACGATTCTGAACGAGCGAAGTCAATAATATAAAAAATAAATGAGAGTAAAAAATGTTAGAAAAATGTCCAAAATTTTTTTTTTCACATTTTCAAAATTTTCTTGTGCCAAAATCTTCCTTATATGATTTTCTATGTTTAAATTTTCATATAGTTCGGATCAAAAAATAATGATTTCCGAGTCGTTTTTATCGAATTTTGGGTAGTTTTTTCCAAAAAAAAAAAATTGAAGAATTGAGAAATTCAAAAAATGACCTCTTTAAAGTACAAACTAGAGGCGAATCCGGTTTCAAAAAGTTATTGATCGAAACTTTTGGACAAGTATTTCCATACGAAAAGTTGTACACAGAACAAAAAATAAAATAAACATCATTGTAAAACACTAGCTTCTTCACTTCGTTCAGAATCTAAAATTTTAATTTCTGAAGTGTTTTTATTTACACCACGGGAGCAAACCACATATTACAGTAAGTGGGTGTACAGGATGTTAGGAAGTACTCGGATTGCACGGAAAGTAGATGAAAGTAATTTGAAGTATTCGGAAGTATGTAGAATTATACGGAAGTACAAGGATGTCCAATGTACACAAAAGTACAGGGAAGTATAACGGAATCGGAAGTACAACAGTGTACAATAATTCGAGTTTGTGTGGTTTACGGGTTTCCTCACCTTACCGATGGTTTCTTGTTTACACGGTATTAGGTGAAACAGCAAATTTGAAAATCAATCACTATTACAAATTACAATATACAAAGCTTAAATATACTGTGGTAATAACGATATAACCCGTCAAGGCTCAACGCATTATGCCTATAAATAATTTATTATAAAACACGAATACCTTTCAAAACTTTTTCGAATTTTAAACTACAACCACATTTCCAATGGTATTTCAGAACGATTTTTACAACTGCCCATATTAATCATAGTGTTTTATTAACTTCACAGTATTTAAATTTTTTACCATTGCTAAATCATCGTAATTAACATCACTTCTGATTTTAGATTCTGAACGAAGTGAAGAAGCTAGTGTTTTTACAATGTCGTTTATTTTTTTTTCTTATTTTTTTTTTTTCTGTGAACACTTTTTGTATGGATTTACTTATCTAAAAATTCAATCAGGAACTAGTTGGTACTTTAGAAAGGTCATTGATGACCTAAATTCTTCAATTTTTTTTTTTTTTTTTTTGGAAAAAACTACCCGAAGTTTGACAAAAAAGACTTACAAACCATCATTTTTTGATCCATACTTTATGAAAATTTAAACATAGATAGATAATAATATGAGAAGCATTCTGGCATAAGAAATATTTGAAAATATGAAAAAAAAATTTTGGACATTTTTATAAATTTTTTTTTCTCATTT
Organism: Stegophylla sp. TES_Ste_2020; assembly: GCA_025469315.1. Classification (NCBI taxonomy): domain Eukaryota; kingdom Metazoa; phylum Arthropoda; class Insecta; order Hemiptera; family Aphididae; genus Stegophylla; species Stegophylla sp. TES_Ste_2020. Next base: position 2,884 of record JAIPRM010009251.1, read on the forward strand.
AATTTCTTATATATATATATATGTGTGTATGTATATATTAGATAAACAAAAAGTAAAATAAAGTAAAGTATAAACAAGAAAGCCGGACATACTTCGCACCACGGATATTCTTCGCTCTTCGGGTCAGATACTTGGTGAGATTGTGAAAAATGACGGCTATTATTATTCTTTATGTTATTAACTTCTTTCATTCAGAATCGTCTTGTTGAAGAAATGATTTATCGTTTCTATAAAATTATACATACCCTTCAAGAGTATCTGACTCGAGAAGCGAAGAATACCCGTGGTGCGAAATTTTTCCGGCTTTCTTGTTTATGCTTTGCTTTGCTTTTCTTTACTTTTTTTCGTGCATACGATTTTAACCATGATTTAAATACGATTAACACTTCCACTTCCCCAACCAACACTCGAATAAAACTTTGGAATTAACGAATAAAATATGATCCGTAGACACCTTGAAAATATATGAGTTGTATAACTTCATGGGCCTGAGTTGTATCTCTGTAGGAACTATAGGATAATTTTTTCCCCTATAAAACGGGCACGTCCGTGATTTATTGTGCATAATATTCTCGGCTGTTAAGTAACAAGGAAAAAGGATATAAACAATTTTAGAGCAAGTAATAAAAAGTTTTCAGAAACGTTAGTCTAACAACATATCTAAAGTTTGATTAGGTAAACCTTTGGGAAATTCCGTGATGATCAAATGGAAATTATATTATGCAAACTACATTTCGCGTAAATACATATTGTACATCATAATATATATTGCCTGAATGTTGAGATAAATCACAAATGTATAGTGAAGTTTCTGAATTATCCAAACTCCATATTTGATTAAAAAAAAAAAAAAAAATTGAAAAAATACATATAATGTTGAATTTCTCTCAATACGAATCGAGAATAATTTATCGCCTTGCTAGTAATACATACGAGTACTTACAAATTATACTACTGGCCAATGGAATATTAAAAAAGCAACTTTGTGAAACCAGATTTATCCCTAAATAGTTCTTTAAAAAGGCCATTTTTCAAAATTCTCGAAATTTAGAAATATTTACTTAAAATTTAACAAAAAAAACTCGGAAAATATCTTCTTTTAATCCAAACTTTATGAAAATTTGGACATAGATAGACAAAATATGAGAAATATTTTGGAGCAAGAAAATTTTGAAAATGTGAAAAAAAAATTCAAGAAAAGGAATTTTGAAAAAAAAAATTCTAACACTTTTTTTTCATCTAAATTTTTTATTTTTACTTAAGTTGTTTTTTTTTTTTTTTTATATATAAAAAAAGTAAAGTAAAGATAAGTGAAGTAGAGCACATCTGAGAAAACAGAACATACTTCGCACCATGGGCATTCTTCGCTCTTTGGGTCAGATAGTCTTGATGGGTGTATTGACTTTAATGTTCTTTAATTCTATTATTAACATACTTTGCTCAAAATCGTACTATTGAAAAAATTATTTATCGTTTCTTTAAAATTATACACACCCACCACCTGACCCACGGAACGAAGAATTCCCATAATGCGAAGTATATCCGGCTTTTTTAATATTAAATTATGGCTTTAAGTGTATAGAATTATTATTTTAAAAACGAAATATTTTTTTCCGTTGTACAAATAAAATATTAATTTTTCATAGAGTTAAATATGTATTATTTTTGAACAGATGTTTTTTTTTTTTCATGTCTTTCAATTTCATGAGCTGTTTACAGAAATGTAAAAGTGGCTCAGAGATATTTCTTAAGACGATGTTTAGTTAAATTTAATCGATGTTTGGATTTGTTTATTTTCATTGTTGAATAAAGTAATTCACAACAATATGTCATTCCAAAAATTTATTTCAAACTCTAGATATTAATGTTGGGGTTTTTCAAATTAGAGACATGCTTATAAAATTTCAGAACGTTTCTTTTTAAGCTATTTAAGATCATCATCTCCTAATAATTCAATGGGTTCCATGAATTGGCTTAATTGTTACAATCAGATTTGATATTTGGAATCCGTTTTCAATGACATTATAACTAAAAAGGGATATTAAACGACGATTTTTTTAGCTCCAGATAAAAATTATATTTATTCGTGCGGATTCATGTTGGCTATCCCTGCAATTGTAGAAAATATTAATGTAATTTATGCTAGATAATTAGATAAATACTAAAAAAAAATTAAACTAAGGTTAACGCGGTTAGTATTAATGTCTTGATTGAAAATTTGTTAATTAAAAAAAAAAAAAAAACTTTTTTTCGAATCAATTTTAGACACAATAGCTGTTTAGCGTTTTACCCGAGACAGAAATCGATTGTGATATTTGCAAACTAATTTCGTTAACGAGACCGTCGGCCATCCCCGGAAAAGTTTTAAATAGGTGCTCGTGATATGCTTTTGATCAGTATCTCGAAACGCGGGTATACAGCACGACAGGCAAAGTATATAATATGGTATCCCAGTTAATTATATTACCCTGAAAATTATCCAAAAGTCCCCCACTAATCCTTGTGATACCTGGCTACTACTGGCCGCCGTGAGATTTCACGTTTTTCTGTAAGAAATGTTCTGTAAAAGGATCTCCATATTTTATTCGGCGCAATTGAATTGACTCCCCAAACACAGGTAGTCAATATTTTACGCTTAATAAGTATCTTTGAATTGGCTCCCAAGGATTTACTATTGAATTGGCTCCCTATCTTTTTTTTTTTGGAAAAATATATTGGTTACCAAAATGTTATTAATAATTTAAAGTTATTTCTTAAATTAGGTTGACGTCAGTCACACACAAGATAACCATGTAGATTCTTAATTTTAACACATGGTTTACGGTATCACATTTGTATATTTCACTCTGTTACATTGAGAGTTATATATCTATTTTTTTTTACAAAAAATTATTTAGTAAGTTATACAATAAAAGCTAAACAATAATTAAAAAATTAAAACACAGACAATATTATTATAAATGAACGCATCATTATAAAATATATATATATATATATATATGAATATAAATTAATTCAAAAAAGTTAAAACCCATACAATTTTATAGAGTTTCGTTATAAAATAAACAAATAAAAACTAATGAGTTAAATAAAAATATTATATCAAACTATTTGTCATGGCTTATACTTATGGGCTAGTATTTTTATGTGCTGAAATCTTGAATTTACACCAGTGTCATATTTTCGAATTGCGTCTTCCAAAAATTTTAATTTATCTCTGATTTCTTTTCGGTGTGGTTTTATTACATTGCAACATCTTATAATAATTGTTGTATCAGTTTGAATACTATATAATATATTTAAAAAGTTGAAGATTTTTGGATATGGTGAATAAGTTAGTGTCGAAAAAGTAAACTAGTATAATGTATTATGAGAACCCCTTGTTAAATAATAATATTTAACAGTTTAGAGAGCCAATTCAAATATATATATTTTTGGGAGCCGATTCAAGGGTCAAATTCATAATTACCCAAAATTGGGAGCCAATTCAATGGTCGCCATTTTATTTCATAAAACAATTTCACAATTTGACTCGTATAAACGGTATAATTCATGAATAACGGTAAAAATATCCATATATAGGTGAAAATATTCGATTGTTAGTTCCTATGTGAAAGAAAAAGTGGGAAGCGAATAAAATGAGCCGACAACTATTTACCCAAATCCAAATGGCGAAAAAATCGATGGGCTGACATGATGTTTTTAATCGACTCGACTTCAATATATTCGCCGAAAAAACTATAATTATTTCATCCACGACAAAAAAGTAATAAAAAAATAATATTTTGGGGCATCACCGCTAAAATCGACCCTTCCGTTTACCGCCACTATAGTAATATCGATTCCCGTTTTTCATCACCACAAATTTCAGATTTTTAGATTTTTGTAATCCCTTATTGTAATAATTGAAATACATTTTTTTTTTTTATAATTATTATTCTCGTTCAGTTGACTTCTGTTTATATATATGTATATGTTACCGTAAAAGCCCGATCACTAGGTAAACCTAGGATTTACTAGTTAATTCTAGGTTTCACTGGTTGAAACCAGTGAAAACTAAAAACGTTTTATACATCCTAGGATGAATGTACAAAACGTTTTTAGTAAAAGCCCGAATAAAATTATGAATTTCAGCATTTACTGAGTACAACCAGTAAAACCTAGGATTAACTAGTAAATCCTAGGTTTACCTAGTGATCGGGCTTTTACGGTAACATATATATCCTTTCGATACTTGACAATCCCGTTTTTCTTTTTTCATTTTTTTTTTTTTTTATGTATACACATTTTCGTACACAAATACTTGTCCAAAAGTTTCAACCAGTAAGTTTTTGAAACAGGATTTGCCTTTAAATGATACATTAGGGAGGTCATTTTTCAAAATTTTCAATTTTTATATCAAAATTTATGAATACTACCCAAAATTTGACAAAAAAAGTCTCGAAAACTATCTTTTTTTTTTTTTAATCCAAACTCTATGTAAATTTAAACATAGATAATCAATATAATTAGAAATATTTGATGTATCTTTTAGATAATACGTCCCAGGGAAAATATCACCACCCAGAATGATCGTCTCTTATAAAGCTCATAAATTTAAAATATGCAGCCCTGGCCCAGGGTCTAATGGCACAAACAAAAACCTGGACATTTTTCGCACTATGGGTATTCTTTGATCCTCGAGTAAGATATGATAGGTTTATTAAATTTTAAAGAAACAATAACTTAAATCTTCAGTAAAACGATTCTGAGCGGAGTTTTAATTTATACTAGCCAATTTTTTCTTAAAAAATATAAAGTTTAGATTATATTACAACAACAAAAAAAAAATTATTTTTTACTCAGCTAGATATCCCCCTATTAATTAAGAACAGGAAAAAACTTTTAAATGAAAAAAAGTGTTAGAAAAAAATTACAAAATTTTTTTTAATATATCAAAAATTTCTTTTAGAAAAATATTTTTTACATAATTGTCAATTTTTATTTACATTTTCATGAAATTTAAATAGAAAAAAGTTTCAAGGATTTTTTCCAAATTTTAAGAAGTTTCAAAAATTACCTCTCTAATATACCATCTGAAAGCAAATGCCGATTCATATAGTTGTAGATCAAAACTTTTGGACTAGCATTTCTATAAAAAATGTTAACAGAAAAAAATAAACATTTTTGTTTAAGCATGAGTCGCTCCACTAAGAATCTAAAATAAACAGAATAATGTGTTTTACTGAAACATAACACCTAATTGCTATGTCTCTAATAAAATGTATGATGTGAAAATTTGATAATAACATTTTATTTTTTACTGGTTATGATTTGGACAAGATAATAACTAGTTTGATTGAAATAATTACATTAGTCATCAAACAAAAGTAAAAAAGATTAATCGATATAATGCAAAATTTAATATAAAATGTATAATGTAAAAAAAATTAATTCAAAGTGAATGGAGGGGGTACGGGCCCCTTGTGCCCTCCCTTAAATACGCCCCTGGTGTACTCGTACAAACAGTTTCTGATGATGTACGTAGCGAAACCAGAGGTTATAATATATTGATCTCTGAAACGCGGACAATGAAAATTACACCGCGATCTCCCCCCTTCGTATATATATATTGTGTATATTGGAAACAAATAATAATAATAATAATAATACAACCTTCCGGTCTAATTTAATATAATGTCCGCCGAAATATGACGGCAGCGGCGGCGTGAGTTTATCGGATTTTTATTGAAGCAATTTACAACGCCGAGGCGTTCAATTTGTCCGCTGGCGACGACGACGCGACGGTGAGATATGATATTTTTTATGTCCCTTTTTCGGTTCTCGCCCCGCTGGGGATCATGATGTGCTACCACACGATTTCTAATATTTATATATATATACACACAGTGAGCTTTTTCACGGTACGCGATGACAACGCAAAACGTGGACATATTACATGGCGCCGGGACTCGGTCCAATTAGTAGAGTTTTACTACAATTTATATTACGTAATAATAAATATTATACTGTGCGTGTATATATATTTATCGGAGTGGTGACGACTATACGTTTTTTTTTATTATCGACCTTTTTTTTTATTTTTTTTTTGAGACGCTCTCGTTTTTTTACATCTAATTAGTTAGTCGAATCGCAGCAAATTAACTCACGCCGCGGAGTCAACCGGAGTCAAAACAGTTTCGCTCGCGCAAAACGCCAAAAGTCGTTGAAAAGTAAACTGGGGAAAAAAAAAGATACCGATTAATTACGCATGGCGCGCACGGACCGTTTGAAATATATCAATTACAACGTGATTTCTGTCGTTGTTTTACACAACGCATTTTACTTGACAAAATACATCATCAATATGTGCTGTGAATATTATTGCAATCTAGGTATATGTTCGAATAATAATTAGGGGATGGGGATGTCAATGTTAATAAAAACAAAAAAATGATATATTTTAGACCGATAAAAACATCGAAATTGTCTTTAAAAAAACATTAAAAATGAATGAGTAATCCAAAAATATTTAAAATTTAAAATTACACTAATTACTATTTTTCGATCAAATTAATTTAACTTACTTTTCACACATTTGATGAAGTTTGAAAACAATTTTAATACGAATACTAGGCACAGTAGGTAGTACATTAAAGTCGAAATACATATTTTAAACAAAGTAATAAGTATGAAAAAAACTTATTTTTATTTCATAGAGTAAAAAAAGGAAAACACAACAAATAACGTAATACGTATGCAAGGGGTAGGGTTTTAAGTGTTTTAACCCACCCACCCCCCTCAAAAAAAAAAAATTACAATTTCGAGAAATTAAAATACTGATATAAAATTGTATAAAATATGATAAAATTGCACAACTACTATATTTTAGGCGTTCCTATATTTTTCAGTTTGCGTTTTCTTCGATTATCAAATATTAGTAAGTATATAAAAACCGTGGGTGTGGGTCACCTGTTCAAATGTCATGTGTTCGTAAACTTTGTAAAAAACTTGTAATTTCTTGGGGAGATTAAAATCCTATCACCTATATGGGTCCAGGGTACAACCTATTTAAAAGGTACTTAAATCTGTAACTAATTAGTAGTATAGTCAGTATTATTTACTAAATTATTAGGTCATTGTGATATTATAGTTATCATGTGAAACATTAGCTTTAAAATAATATCATGCGATTTATAATTTGAATATTAATATCGCTTTTACTGAGCAAGTACAAAAAACCAGATATTTGAAAAATATGCAAATACGTTACTTGTGTATGTTGATTTAATATTTGAATAGAGTTTTTAATTATTTATTTTTTCCGAATATTTGAGCAGGTATTTACATAAACACTTTGTAAAAGTATCCTTTTGGAGGCTTTGAAACATTGATTATAATACTACTTTAAAAGAGGAGTATAATTATGTTTGATGAAAAGTAATAAATTCCTCTTTATAAAAGTAATATTTAATATGTATGTATATTCGAAGAATTATACGTTGCATAATATATTACATGAGAATTCAAGTTCATAATTAATACAAAACAATTTTAGACGCTTCTAATATTATTTTGTGATTACACTAAAAATTTGACGAACAGCTCGAAGAGACGTTCGTTAGATTACTAATTATCAAGGATAAGTTTTCCACGATTTAGATACGTATCGACGATGCTAATTAATATTTCACCAAAGTTGAACAATTTTAATCCACTGAATTATTTTCTGTATTTTTTTTCAGATAATGTCTTAAATACTTAATACCACTACAACTAATAGTATCCATCTCTATAACTTCGACGTTTTTACCAGTTAATTTTCATGCGACGTTGCCGTATTGGTATTAAAGAGCGTAATGTACTTGGGCGATTTCCTCGCAATGTGTCTGAGCGAGTATACAATTGTATATACTAATTGAGACGTCTAGTTTCAAAAGCAGCTATAAGCAATTTTCGAAATTTTTCAGAAACAACGAAAAACGAAAATAACGTAAAATACTTGGTCTATAATTTTATAATAAATATGAAATCAAAGCTTTGAATGGAACACTTATTGTATGTGAAAATATATTTTGTAAAAATATTATTAAAAGAGTTAAATAAATTTATAGTTTTGAAATGGCTGGTTTTGTTGTGAATTTAAGCATATGGCTGTTTTTGAAACCAACAATTTAATTTTTTTTCACTTATGGCTGGTTTTGAAATTGACTTTTTGAGATAGGTGATTTTGAAACATTGGAAAATTTAAGAAGTACAAAACATTGTGCATTTTATGTATATAATTACCTAATAATAAAAAATAATAACCAAGTAGAACTTAATTATAGTTAATACTTAATTTCATGAAAACTGAAAAAATCTGAGTACTATTACCAGAGCAGATAAAAACATGTGTTTAATTATGGCTTGATTTGAAATAAACATCGTTAGATGGCTGGTTTTGATACTAACCACAATTTTCTGTCCTCATTTAATATCGATTATAGCCTTGTTTGATGTTCAATATTTTTACTAACTATGTAATACAGTGTGAATATTTGGAAAATTTAAAAAAATCCAATTTGAAAAAATTATCTTTTAGCTGGTTTTGAAACTAGACGCCTCAACTATAAAATCTCATAGAATAGCTACAAATATTTCGTGCTCATAGATGGTTAATATTTCCCAATCGATAACTATTAGCAGTTCCTGCGCGTATTTTTGACACTCATCACTACACTCCTTGGCACCATCGCTTCCCTCCGCTCAATCTATATATATATATATATATACATCCCTCAACTTGTTGTGCAACAAGAGGACATTTTGGCTTGATAATCGACTTACTGTATGACGTGGGGACATTTTGAAAAATAATGTAAAAACGAATAATTCAATTCCCCCCCCCCCCAATCACCCCTCCATCAAATACGCCACTGCCCGTTTAGCTTGTAAAATATACTGTAACGGAAACACAAGGGTCCTTTTAACCTCAAAGGTGTTCTATGGATTTCTATTTCCATCGTATATAAATACGTGGAAGAAGAAAAGGGTTTTAAATTTGTAATTACAATATGAAAACGAAACACAAAAACCCATGAGCCGTCCGTGTACTTTGAGACGGAGATTTCTTCTTCTATAACGTGCTTGTCATTTTCTACTATCGTGATCCTCGCATGACCCCTCTCAGCTGCTGAGATCTCGTGTAATACACGTAAGTATGTTAAATATATACTCTTTGTCGTTTGTTTGTAGGTTTCAGCAGCACGTCTTTCGGATTTCCGAACAGTGTATACGTCTTATTTTCCGTGTCCCGTTGTCGAAAACAACTTTTTCTAGTAAATAAGTTCTAACGTGGTGTTTTCTTAATATTCTACCTGTACTCCTTTGACACACGATCAATTTGCGGTCCCGTTTGGTTTTCTTTTTCGGCGGCGTTCCACTTCACACCGTATAGTAACTTTTTGGGAAGGTGAAACGCGCGCCGAAACATTTTCCAAACTTATTCCAACTAGACGACCATTCAAAAAGCAATTTGAAGCCGAGAATTTCTCGCGTAACGTACAAAATAATTTCCAAGAGATAAAGTACGAACACCGTTCAAGACGATACATATTCTGGCGTATACTTATTATATTGCTGTTGCTGTTGTTGTTTTTGTTTGTTTAGGTGAGACATATTTGAAGTTCCTAAAATCTCCCAACGGCAAATATTAAAAAAAAAAAAAAAAAAAAAAACCATATACTCGGAACACTCACCTAAATAAGAAAACGTACTTCTCGGAAAACGTTTATTTTCACCTTAACAGGTAGAAGCTTTTTTTCTCTCTCTAAAGTAAATGAGTATTGAGTGAAAGAAGGGAAGAAAAACTGCAAAAGCGAGTACAATACAATAATACAATAAAATTGTAATTTACACGTGAATACATACTACGGCCTAATATACGAATAATAATAAAAATCCGAAATCAACACTGCAGTAATTAAATGTCAGACACATAATATGCGGAAACCATTTAAAGTACACAGAACACAAATTAAGTACAACATTTTCGTCGGTCACATCCTTTATCCTTATAACAAGCGGGTCTAACATTACCATTTACCAGTGGCTTAACCAGGTTAGGTTATGTCTGCGTCTAAAAGTATTCAAAAACTCAAATTAGTTTTTAGTCGTGAAATGAAGAAAAATTATTTTTAACGAACAATATCTGTGAACACAATGATTATTAAAATTAAGAAACTCGGAAAATGCGTGTTTTTCAAAAGGGTAGGGGGCGAGTTAAATCCTTTGATATTTATTTTATGTCATTATCGTACGATTTATTCGATTTGTGTAAAAAGGTAGATGATAGAGATAGAACAACTCAGAGTTAATATCATCAAAAATTATAATCTTATTTTTTTTTTATATATTCTAAGAACAACGATGGAGCTGTTGATTTTTTACATTGATATTTATTTACTTATTTTTATTTATTATATTACTCAAAGTGAAGCATGCCCGTTAATACATATTTTATATAATTACAGTTCAATTAATAAAATTTGGTACTTTAATTCGTTTACCAATCTGAGATATTTGTAGTTGTGAAATAAATATATTATTTGCTTAGTTCCCTTTTTGTAAATTAATATACATATATATATATATATTTTTTTAAATTAATAATCGTGTCTATATGACTTTATTTAAATAACAAAATATGTTCATTAGATATAAATTTTTTTTTCCGGCTGCGTATACACGGACGCAACAAATTAGTTTGGTACAATTTTACGGGTAAATCGCGTATGATAGTGTGATAGTATAATTAGGTATAAAAGGTACTTGTATATGGCTAATGCTAATCTATTTGTAATAACTAGGGCTAGGATTTTGTAGCAAAATAAATCTGTAATAAAACATTTTAAGTACCCAAAAAAAGCATTTATTAACGTTTACTCTAAAAATAAATTCAATATTACACTAAAAAATCTGGACATATGTTGCACTATAGGTATTCTTATATCCTTAGGTGGAAATCGCTCTTTGAGTGTGTTAAATTTTGAACAAATTATAAATCGTTTTTCAATATACCAATCAATTTTGAACTAAGATTCAGTTTATTCAAGTTCTTTTATTAAATCAAAAACAGCCATTTTACTCAATCAGTTTTATATTCCGTTATTGACAACAGGAAAATAATTTTCACATAGATATTAAAAAAAAAAATTTCCTCTTTAAAGAACCATCAAGAGCCAAATTCTGTCAAAATTTTTGGGCAATTAATTGTTTACGAAAAAAGGTTCACAGAAAAATAAATAAATAAAAATAAACACCAGTGTAAAAACACTAGCTTCTTCACTCCATCTAGTATCTAAAATGTTATTTTCACTTTATGATAAATTGTAATTGATTCAGTAAACTAAAAATGTATGTATACATTTTTACTTGGGTATTTCTGACAATAATAATTTAATAAAAAAATAATTTATTTAGATATATTATTGTGAATTTTTCATTAGAATTATGTAAAAAACGAGAAAAAAGCAAAAAAACAGCACATTTAGTGGAGAAAAGCAAAAACAAATTAACTTTATTGAAATCAGAATGATTTGAAACGTATTTATCTACAGGAATTGTCTCTCTATCATACTCCCTTAAAAAGTAGCATTTGCTACAAAATTCGCACTCTAGTATAATAACTAATACGTATATACATATACAATACGTTTCACAAATAGACACAGGTATATCAGTATATTAGTACACAGTAATATTAGCTGTTTTACATTGAAAATGTACACATAATATCGCCATAATATGTTCGTGATACATATATATATATATCCAGTGGCGTAGCCAGGATTTATCAATGGGAGGGGCCAAAAGAAAAAAATATTTATATAATTATATTAATAAATATATAATTTATCTCATGACAATAATTATAATATATTATCTACTTTGTCATGATTTGTTAGTACGTACTAGGCTCTTTGTCGTCAATAAAAATTAAAATTATTCATTATAGGTATAATTATTACATTAACTTTAAAATTGTATGTAGTTATTTTATTGTGCTTGGAAAACTATGAAGAATTTCAAGAAGATACTTCTCGAAATTACATACTAAATAAAAATTTGTATTTACAAAATTGTTAGACAA
>JAIPRM010009252.1:0-14993 GCA_025469315.1 Stegophylla sp. TES_Ste_2020
TTTTTTTCTTATATTATTAATTTCCTTCGTTCAGAATCATTTTACTGAAGAAATGATTTATCGTTTCTTTAAAATTTAATACGCCCGTCAAGAGAATACCACCCGTCGTGCGAAGTACACCCATCGTGCGAAGTGCACCCATCGTGCGAAGTATGTCCGCTTTTTAGTTATTATATTTAGAAATACTATATAAATTTTACCAATAAGCAATTATATAATATCTCGTAAAATAATAACTTAAGCCATAGCAGCAAAAATTATCATTCAATAATATTGAATTAAATATTAAAATTATAATTGAATTTAGAAATTAAATTATTATTATTTTGAAAAAACTGCCCAAAATTTGACTTTTTTTTTAATCCAAACTTTATGAAAATTTAATTAGGTATAAATAAAAAAATAATATGGGAAATATTTAGGTGAAAGAAAATTTTGAAAAAGTGAAAAAATAATAAAGGAAAATTTTTTTTTACATTGTTTTCTTAATTTTTTTTTTTTCCTATTTTCAGTAATCAGTGGGATATAAAACTAAGTAGTTGAGTTCAAAATAATTTTAGATTCTGAATGAGGTAATGATGCTAGTGTTTTTACAATGATGCTTATTTTTTTTCTGTAAACACTTTTTCTTAAGAAAATACTTGTCTATAATCTCAACCAGCAACTTTTTGAAACCTGATTGGCTTCTAGAGTGTACTTTAGAAAGGTTATTTTTTTAATTTCTCAATTCTTCAATTTTTTTTTATTGGGTGGGAGGAGAACTACCCAAAATTTGACAGATTTGGAAACCATCATTTTTTGATTCAAACATTAGGGAAATTTTAGCATAGATTGATAATAATATGAGAAAAATTTTGTGGCAAGAAAATTTTTAAAATGTAAAAAAAAAATTTGGACACTTTCCTTACGTTATTTTTTCTCATTAATTTTTTTTTTTATTCTTTTTTTTATTAGATAAAAGAAAAACGAAAGTATAGATGAGATAAGCAGGTCATACTTCGCTCCACGGATATTCTTGATATTCTTCAATCTTAAGGTCAGATACTCTTGGTAGGTGTGTGAAAATGAAGAATATTATCCTTTATATTATTAACTTTCTTATTTAGAATCATATTATTGAAGAAATTTATCATTTCTTTAAAATTTTACACACCCACCAAAAGTATAACCATGGTATGAAGTATTAGCAATTACACTTAACTTACAAGAATTTTCACTTGTAAGGTATACTTAATAATAGCATATAATGTCATATGTGACGTAGTATATGTTGATGAAGACTGGGTTTTTCGCCATGCGACGTGGTAGGTTGCCATTAGGCCTGAGCACCTTTTTTATGTACAACTTCCTGTCTATACTTTACTTGTCTTTGCTTTAATTTTTTTGTTATATTCATAAACTTTATAATTTTTAAGTAAAATTTTCTTACATAAATTGAATCTCCACTCAGAATCATTTTATTGAGGCAATGATTTAGTTTCTTTAAAATTTAATTCACTAACCAAATACACCCTAGAAAGGAAAAATACTCAAAATATGAAGTATGTAGGAAGTATAAAATTACGGTACTGCGTATGGGAGCTAAACTAAAATTATTGTACCCTTTTTTTCAAATTATAATTAATATATCATTCTAAATAGAAAACATTTTGATAACATTAATATTCAAATTAACTGACTACCTAACATAAAAATGATATTTAAGTAATTTACTAACCAAGTTTTGAATTGACTTCAATCATTGCTTCAATACCTCTACCAAGTATGTCAACTTCATACCAGTTTTCTTTCATTTTTGTATTTTCAAACGATTTTATTGGAAAGGTATAAACTGTTTCTGTCATTTTATCGTACAAAGCAATGGTCAACTATAAAATAATAAAGAAAATAGGTGAACTATAAATAACAGTATGAGAGTTTTATTATATTATAAATATAAACCAGTAATAATAACCTGATTAATTAATTGAGTTGTTATCTTATGGATATCATTGAATATAATTAAATACCGGGTAGATTTTTCAAGGCGTCTTATACATTCTAAATTAATTGACTTACAAATTGATAAAACATTGCTTGAAAAGGGGGTTGAAAAATTTAATCTAGAAATAAAAAACCAAATTACAGACATTTTTAGAGTAAATTATTAAATTAGCAAAAAGCAAAAATATTTAAATTGATACAATCATCTGAATATACCTTGGACCAATTTCAATCAAAATACTATTATTTTTTTTATTTAAAAAATTGCTTTGAGATAGTCCCGAAGGATCTAATGGATTCATTAATAACCATTTTAATTTCTTTAATTCCTCTGCTGATAAGATTATATGTTCTCCAATGTCAATATTAAAACATTGCTCTACTTCGACATCACATATTTCACTTGAAATTAGTTTGAGATTTGAAACTTTATGTAATTCTTGAATAGGTAAATCTTGTACTCTTCGAAAATATTGTATAACCGTCATCCTAAAATAATAATAAAGCACTTCATTTAGAACAACATTTGTAATGATTAATAAGTAATGTTATTTCCTAATACAGTAAAATAATTTACCTGTAATTTAAATATTCTTTCTAAAAAAGATTTTTTTTTCTAATAATTCGATTATGATATAAGTACCATTAAAACTTATGATATATCACACTGATTTATAACAATATTAAAGAATTCAAAATAATTATGAAATTAGAGAATAAAAATATAAGACTGATATTAATGAAAGACACGCCATATTACGAGTAATAACCACATGAAGAGAAACATGAATTTTCTACACATTTATAATAAATTAGAGCGATAAAATTGGGTGGCGGGAAACTTCAATGTTAGCATCAGTGTAGAAAACAATAAAAATCGAAAATAGAGTTGACCAAACTGAATAAATAACAAACTCAGTGAATGGCACAGTTATGGGTATATGATAATTTTTATTGATTATTATAATAAAAAAAAAATTATAAGATAATATGTATTATATCTGTGGTGAAGGCCGAAGGGTCATTCTCGAGTCATCTTTCTATGTGACCATGATTTCTTGTCTATGCCCTGAACCCATAAATCATGTTAAAATAATAATATTTAATGATTATGTTTATTTTATCATTCCGTAATTCATTGATAATAAATTAAAATACCTAATTAATAATTATTTGAGATAGGATGTTGATGACCTAAAAAAGTACCAAAAATGACCCCGAAAAATGCTTTAATGACCTGAAAATTGTAAAAATTACCTAAAAATAAAATAATTAAAATACAAATTTAAAAATATGTAATTGTAAATATTCAAACATATTTAAATTGAGTTAGAAAATTAAAAAATCGACGTGAACGTCGAACTTAATATCGTTATATTCACAATGATATTATCGGGTTGATACAATTTATAAATATAATTATTCGATAAGCGGGTACATCAGGGTATATTCTGCAAAAGCAAATATTGTATAAGTTGTATGATATAATGTGTGCCACTGAACTAAATACATGGAACGCGTAAGAAAGAGAGAAAAAAAATAAACATTGTAAAATCACTTCGTTCAGAATCTAAACAATTCTATATATCACGAAAAGTACGAAGGCTTACAAATTCAAATTTTCTCAAAATTAAAGGATTAAAAGTAAATTTATTTCTCACCGGATTATCGGTATTAAACTAAAAATTCAATTCCTAAGAACCTTCTTAATAATAATAATTGTAAATTGTAATAACTTATATTAAATCAAGATTTACCTTGTTTTTATGATGATGTACTAGCTGTAAGTGGGACATCTTTTGGGTGAGATACAGGTGTAGAGGCTACAGTAAAAAATAATTGAAGAATAATTTTGAGTGAGATACTTTTCCGAGTGTGCTTAGAGACCGTGCGTTTGGCGGGTCCCTGTGGGCCTCAGTCTCCCTTATATGGGTGAAGCCGCCTGCGGCGTCATTTAGCGTTCGCTGTCTAGCAGACACCACCATATTTTTTTGGGATGGTAACTCTATATATTATTGGAATTAAGGGGTATTCGTGTCGAAATTTATAACGATAGGAATTTTAATTCTGTATGGTATGAATTTGAAATCAATGTAATGTGTCATTATTTAGAGTGAAATGGATTTTCTACGTGTGTCTCGAAACCGGGTATTTTTCGACCTGCTAAATCGAACAAATAAACGTGTTGATGGTTAGTTCTCAAAATTGTTTAGCTTATTTCCACTAATGTGCATGAGTATAGTTTAATGTAAGACTGCCGTGTGCCAAAGTCTAAAGAGATATTGTAATATAAACCTCAGTGGCGAATGCAGAATAAAATTTCGAGGGTGGTTTGGTGGTAACTATTGTTTTATATGGGTATATTTTTTTTTTTTTTTAATGAACGAATGAATTCTAGAGGAAAACATGTACAATGTCTGTTAAATTTAATAATTAGGTGCAAGTACAATAAAGGCTTTCTACTTGTAACTTATTTTCTCAATAGTTATTTTATAGGTGTATCTAACCAAAAAAAAAAAAAAAAATAAAAATGTTGATATTTTAAATTATTATGTATTTTAAATAATTAACATTTGTTGTTTGATATTTAAAATTCAATTTATCGAAACAAAAAAAATTTAAAATATGAATACAACATAACATATTTATTACCTATAAAACCTTTTATAATATATTACCTATATTATTCACAGTGAAGTACCTAACCTCGGTTACGGGGTCTAATAGTATGAGAACAGTCTACTGTAAGATATTCGTCTGCCGAGCGAAGTATCTAAAACGATACTGTACAATTCATAATATCTCGGATAATAAAAAAAATATCAATCGTAACTATTTTATGAAGATTGTTTATTAAAAATTATCAAAATACCCCCTTATTATACCTTATATAAGGTTATTGCGAAAAAAATGTTGTAATTTTGGTAATACCAGTGATGTTACAGTAATTTGTGTCATTTTGAAATCCTGAATATTATACAATATTATAAGGATTCTGAATATCATATACAAATTGCATTTAACTTTTTAATTTACTGCACAGAAAAGCATATAAAAATCGGCTTACTTACATAATGCAATGTAATAATCGAATATCTAGTGTTAAATTTGTGTAATATTGATGACCAATACGAATAATTAATATAGGCATAAAGACCTTTACCGTACACCAAACGCAATTTATGCATTATTTATTATAAACGAAGTCGTTAGTAATCATTGGGGTTTGAAAAAAAAATATACACGATTTGATAAAAATATGATATAAAATAAAGGTAGGTACACTAAACGTCAATTTTCGCATCAACGCCAACGACCGCGGAAAAAACGAAACAAAAAGTCGTAACATAATTACGTGTAAAATGTAAAAGTCAATGTGAGAAAAAATAAAAAAAAATTTGAAGATACGGTGAGTCGTCCGTCGGCATCGAACCCGGAGTGTCAGTCAGCGTCAGGTTAGCGGAATTGAAGTCCCCTTTCGAAGACGCTATACAAGCAAAATGGAAAAATATCACTAACAAGCTAGAAAATATTATTATCACGATTGATCCTACCCCAAGTGAGTACGACCATTTCATAAAAAATGTGAAGATAGTATCTAGAAAGCACATACCACAGGGATGCCGCCAAAACTACATTGCAGGCATACACAAAAATTTGGAAAACCTGTATGAGAGCTACAAGGAAAAATCTGCACAAAACCCGTTCGATAATGAAACAATAGAGATAGGCGAATGCCTAATCGCCGAAATTTCAGAGCAGAGAAGAAAAGACTGGAGAGATACTATAGAAGAACTAAACCTCACTCAAAACAGTAGTGAAGCATGAGACTGCTGAAGAAGTTGAATGGAGAGAAAACAACGACTCGCGCACACAAATGTATCTGCAACTGAGATAGCTCATCAGTTAATAATGAACAGTAAAACTAAAAGAGTAGAGAAAATCTCAAAAAGATTAAAAAGAACAGTTGAGGAAAACAATATGTTCGCAAGCCTCCTCGAAACATCGGAAATTGAAACAGCAATACGGGAACTTAAAAACAAAAAAGCACCAGGAGTAGATGAATTAAACCGGACATACTTCGTACGATGGGTGTTCTTCGCATGACGGGTGGGATTCTCTTGACGGGTGTATTGAATTTTAATGAAACGATAAATCATTTCTTCAATAAAACGATTCTGAACAAAGGAAATTAATAATATTAAAAAAAAAAAACCAAAATTGATTTTCATATCTTTACATACACCTAATAAATACTCTTATAAATAATTTCAAATTACAATAAAATATAAACATAATAAAAAAAAAGTGCAAAAATTTTAGATATTAGGTAAGAATCGAACTCGGAATCTTCGCAATTTGGTCGCAACTTTAAACCGTTAAGCTACGACGACTTCATAGGCTATCTGTCTATTCTATAATCAATGGTTGAATCGATTTGGATCGAGCGCGAAGTGCGAGGTACGGGGCCTCGAGCTTGCGAAGCAAGCGAGAGAGAGTTTCGAAAAGAGTGATGCCAATGGAGCTGCGGAGCGAAGTGATATTCTATGTCATTCAATAGCAAAAATTGTGGTCAGTGAATAATAGAAAGATACAAGAAATGATTAATAAAATTGATGACATTTAATATTTAATGATAAGGAAAAAGGTTAAATAATGTCTAAACCACGGCTATTTAAGATAGTGAATATCCACGGACCACGATTTAAGATATACACGATTTAAGTGTACCCGTGTGTATAACCTAACCTAACGTATAATGTTTTCAATAAAGCCTCTGTAGAGGCTCTCTAGTATTATGGCATAATATACTAGTTTTCTATATATGTATAATATACATTGAAAGAGAAAGATACTTGAATAATTATTGAAGTACCTTACTAAAGTGTTAAATATATTAAGTACTACTTGACTATTAACTGTACAACGGACAATTATTGTCCGTTGTAAAATATTAGAAAAGAAAATTTTATGTATAAATGTTTTAGATAAATTTATTGTAAGAAAATAATAATGACAGAGATTTATTATATTATACTTAATATTACTATAATTATAATATACCTAACTGTTAATTTAATATTATTAATTAAATTTATTATACTTTAATATTATAGTATTCATTGAGTATTGACCATTCTGATAATACCATAGATAATATCATAATATTATCTACCATAGATAATCTTTATTATCTATGAATAATACATGATATAAATAATTATAATGTAATTTAACTTATAAATTACAATTTACAACTAATAACTGTTCATTTCTTAAATTAGAGCTGCGCATTTTTCATTTATAATTACGCAAAATGTGTTCAAAAACACATTAAAATAAGCACTGCTTCAAAACATAATGTAGAAAAGAAATAATTTAAGTATTGTATATGATTAATAAATATAAGTTTAGACCACAGAATAACACATATTTGCGATTTAGACGCTTCTTCCTAAATTCACGCCAATGAGTAATACTTTATGATTTACGCTCCTGAATTTATAGCTCTATCCAGTGTGTGTTATTTAAGATAATATTAATAATTCTCTCTATTTTTTTTTTTATAGTTTATTGCATGTTTTATCATGGTTTATTGTATATAGACCTAAGACAGTATATTACCTGCAGTCATCATAGATAATATCACAGAATAGATTAATGATAATACATTTATCTATGGCGGTCATATTATAAGATCTTATCTTCCCACATTCATAAGCAACTACTGATATCTGTTTGTTTTAAAATATCATACCGTAACATTGGTATTGGTAAATGGGCGGAATCTACCAAATAATCAAATTAAATTTTTCTTTTACATTTTTATTTATTTTTTTTTGTAAAAGAGTTGATACTAGTTACTACTAAAATAAATGTAATTATTAATATATATATGTATTTTTTTTTTAATAGTGAGTAATTTGTAATTACTGTAGAAATAGTATTTTTTCGTTTATGGATTGCTTAGTTTTTAGTGATTAGTAATTTTTGGTTGTAATTAAATCAAAATTTTTTTTATAGCTCATTAGTCATTATGTTAATTTTAAAATTATCAGTTTTACTGTGATACACCAAGTTTCTCAGGAATTGCTTAGGTTGTTCCTATTTTTCAAAATTATTTATTCGAGAAATCAAGCAACATCATATTTGAGTTAGTGTTTACTATATAAGTTTCGGTAAGTCAAGATAAATTAGTATAGTTTGCCAATATTTTTTCATTTAAGACCATAATTTGCTAGGGCTTAACTATAGTATAATCTTTTCTAAACTATAGCCGCATATCGGTTTACAGCTATGCTAAGCAGTTGGACCAAACATTTGCTTCATTGTGCCTTATTGTTGATTGTAATATCAGTATTCGAAATTTGGTCAGGAGGTGTAAAACTATCAGCAGATGTTCAAAATACTTTTAATTTCGATCCATGGGAACGCTACGGTTTTGTTTGGTGTCTTATATTGTATTTATTACGATGTTTGACCTTCTTACCATTACCACAAGTACTATTAAATTTTGGTGGTCTAACACTTTATAATGCTTTTCAAGATAAAGTTGTACTAAAAGGGTCACCTTTATTGGCTCCATTCATTTGTATACGAATTGTCACGAGAGGAGATTATCCCCAATTAGTCAAAGCAAATGTTGCCCGAAATATGGCTCGATGTTTGGAGACAGGTAAACATTAAAATATAGCTTACTTTTTTGTTTAATACTAGGTACATAATGTTTTTTTTTTTTTTAATTCATTTTTAGGATTAGAAAATTTCATCATTGAAGTAGTTACTGATAAGTTTGTTGGACTCCCTGTTCATAGGCGGATAAGGGAGGTTGTTGTACCAAAATCATATAAAACCAAAACTGGTGCTCTTTTTAAATCTAGAGCTCTTCAATTTTGTTTGGAAGATAATGTAAATATTTTAGCTGATTGTGATTGGGTTGTACATTTGGATGAAGAAACCCTATTGACTGAAAATTCAATTAAAGGAGTATTAAATTTTGTGTTGGATGGTAAACATCAATTTGGCCAAGGTCTTATTACATACGCAAATGAAGAAGTTGTCAATTGGTTTACAACTTTGGCAGATAGTTTTAGAGTTGCTGATGATATGGGTAAACTTCGTATTCAGCTTTCAATGTTCCATAAGCCACTTCTTAGTTGGAAAGGATCATATGTTGTTACTCAAGTAAGTATAAATGTATAAATTATTTCAAAAAATAAAGTTTTATTCCTCTATCAAATTACATTAACAATTCTTAACATATCTTAATAGTTTTGTTGACTATTTGCTAAAGAAAATCATTATTTTAGATTCTGAATAAAATAAAGAAGCTTACAGTTTTACAATGATGTTTATTATTTTTTGTTTTTCCTTCCTCTGTGAACACTTTCGTATAGAAGTACTTGTCCAAAAGTTTCAATCAGTAACTTTATAGATTCAAAATCAAACCCAAATAGTTCTTTCGAGAGGTCATTTTTCAAGTTTCTCAATACTTTTCCAAAAACAAGAAAAAACTGTTGAAAAATTTTTAAAAAAAAACAAAATATGCTATTACCAGAATTTCCATAAAATTGAAAAATTGCTTTTAAACATAACTTCTAAAATAATGCAGTTAGGGACTTGAAACTTTCATTAACTACTAAAAACAGTCCTGAGAATATTTCATAAGAATTTCCAAAAGATTTAATCAGTTTTGAGTTAAGTACAGCATTTTGAAAATTTTGGAAATTTCTCATTATTTGTTAGTTATTATGTAATAAAATTTTTAATTTTTGATATTAAGACTTGAAAATTTAATATGATCTAACGTGTATGTCTAATTCTATAAATGTTTGAATTTAGAATTTCGATGAAATTTGTTAGTTTTACCTAAATTACACACATAAAAATTTCACACAGATGAATAATTAAACATTTTACAAGGGGTTGATTGAAAAAAAAAAAAAAACAGGAGAAAATACTGAAAAATCACTTATTTTATTAGGTACATATTTCTTATTAACACATGAAAGGTTAAAAGGTAATGTTTTTTTGTCATCTTATGTATTTTTCGACGGTGTTGGGATCACTATTAACTGAGAAAAAAAAAGTGTTGGGAAAAAATTTCTAACTTTTTTCACGTTTTCAAAATGTTTTTGCACCAAAATATTTCTCATATTTTTGTCCATCTATATTTAAATTTTCATAAAATTTGTAAAAGGTAAAGTCCAAATCTTTTTTATCTAAGTTTTGTGTAGTTTTTCCTAAACTTTGAGAAAACTATTGTGAATTTTAAAAAATGGCCACTTAAAAGTATCATCTAAAGGGAAATCAAGATTCAAAAATTTGCTGGCCAAAACTTGGATAAATATTTCCCTACGAAAAATTGTTTACAGAAACGAAATAATAAACATTATTGCTCCATTCAGAATCTAAAACATATATACCTAGTCGTTGTAATAAAAATATTTATTTATATATGTAACATAAAATTTGATGCTGGTTTATTTACATTTAAATTAAAATTAGTTAACTGTTCGGTTATTAATTATTTCAAAATTTTAGTTGGGTGCAGAGCGTCAAATTTCATTTGATAATGGCTTAGATGGATCAATTGCTGAAGATTGTTTTTTTGCCATGCGAGCGGCTAGAGAAGGTTATACATTTAATTTTGTCGAAGGTGAAATGTGGGAAAAATCACCATTTTCTCTGTGGGACTTCATACAACAGCGTAAACGTTGGCTTCAAGGCATTCTACTAGTTGTCCATTCAGCAGCTATACCAACAAAAACAAAAATTTGGTTAGCATTATCATGTTATTCATGGGTAACATTGCCGCTGTCTACTTCTAATTTAGTTTTAGCCAGATACTATCCGATTCCATGTCCTGCAATCATGGATTTTGTATGTGCATTTATAGCTGGAGTTAATATTTATATGTATATATTTGGTGTCGTGAAATCTTTTTCATTATATCGATTTGGTGTTCTAAAATTTACGTTATGCATAATAGGAGCACTTTGTACTATACCTTTTAATGTAATAATTGAAAATGTTGCAGTTATATGGGGTCTTTTTGGCAACAAATACAAATTTTATGTTGTACATAAAGAAATCAAACCACTTGTCACTGTGTAGTAAATAAATTGGCAGTATATTCATTTAAATTGGATTTGATGTATGGGAGGGAAAAACTATCTTGCCATTTAAGAATAAAGCTGATGATGGGTAATATGTATGTAAATGTTAATAACACATCTATGGCATATATTTTTTGAAATGTTAAATACTTCATTCTTTACTAATGTAATTCCACAAATTTTATAAAAAAAAATGTAAGACCAAAGTAAAGTCATAAATAAGGAAACAATTAAAGTTAAGATAAATTTAGTTATGATGATTATAAAGTATAATACATTTATATTGGCTGTTCACTTTTGTATCCGATTGTGGTTTTGGTAGTTTTGAAGTTTCAAAATATTGTGTTTTAAATCAGACAAGTACATTTTTAATTCTTTAAAGGATAAAAAAATTATTTTATTACTTTTAACAAAAAAAAAATTAATAAATAATAATGATGAGTATTTAATTTTGTTTAAGCATGCGGATGCCATTGTTGTTGTTTTTTCTTTTTTCATAAAGGCCAAGATCTCTGATTGTACCTTGATAAAATTGGCAAAACTAGTCACAATCTAGTTTAAGTTATGAATATATTATGTAAATACATTTAAGTTGGAAAAATGCACATAATCTAGTAACTACTAAAATAGAATAGATATATGACAGCATTAATTTATTTTAAAACAAGATAGTTGAGCCATAAAATTTGTTTTTGACTTATTATTTTCAACTATTATTGAATGTAAGTGGCACATGCCTATATTATGTGAGACTCGCCATAATATCATAATAGTTAAAAGCAATTAGTTGGTCACTAGAATGTCTTGTTGAATGGCTCATCTATTTGATCAAATCAGTTACTTTGTGAGTAAGAATACATTTAACACTGTTCATTACCATTATTTTATTACCCGTTACACTTCTACTTCCCAAGAAGTATTATGAAAAATTACTTTAGTTGATTGCTACTACTTACAAGGAACAAAATTGGAAACATTTAGCGTGCTCTGCTATTCATATTAATCTCAACAAAATTACATCTGAAATACATTTATAATTTTCTCCTAAACTTATTATGTTAATAAACTTCAATTTTTGTTTTATTTACTATTAATATTTATTGCACAACACACTTGTAAATATATGTATATTATATAATATGTTACACATTTTGTAGGTATTTACTTAATTATGTTTAAATATTTATTTAAAAAATAATGATGCTATAAGATAGATCAATGAGCTTCAAATAAGTATAGGTATAAATATTATCTACTTAATGTTTTTTGTTTTTTTTTCATAATATATAATTTTAACTGGGTATTGTAGGTGGATTTTTGTTTCTGTTATATTAAATTTAGCAATAGTATTTTCATAAATTTATATTTATAATTAAGTAGAAATTAATCTTTCAAATTAAAATGTTATTATATCTAATATGTTGTAATTTATTCTGACATCTGTATTTTATGCATCATATATATCTGTAGAATAAAATCACTGTCTTTGTAACTTAACATTGGTTGTATAATATACAAATAAGTCTTGCAATAAGAATATCTGTTGACTGATCCATTACTTATAAAAATTTAGTATGTAAAAGTACTTACTTTAATTGTACTCTTAAATTAGTTGAAAGTAACAATCAGTTGGTTGCCAAATAGTCTTTATTACATGAAACATTTGTATTTTATACAACAAATGTTTATACTAATATGAAGAGTGAGCTTTCCTTATCATTTTTGTCAACATCCAAATACAGTATAGTAACCATAAAAGCTTTTATGATATGTATGTATATATATATATATGTTTTCTTATGTGTACGTTATACTCAAAGTATTATTTGTACACTTATATTCTGAAAACTATTCTTTTTTTTTTTTCATTAATAAAATAAATCAATAACAATAACTAAATAAACAATTGTTTTTATATCATATTATGAATTTTTTTTTATTATCCTAAAATCTTTTAATCAAAACTTTACATTGGCATTTAATTTAAAGTGGATAGTTAATTATATATAATTATTTAATAATGAATTTTTCTAATACATTAAATGTTGGTGATTTTCTAATTTTAGAATCTGAGCAGAGGAAGTTTTACAAATATTAGATTTTGAGTGAAGGAAGTAGCTTATGAATTTATAATGATGTTTTACTATTTATTTTTTTCCTTCTGTTTACACTTTTGGGCATAGAAATATTGGTCCAAGAGCCTCAATTAGATTATTTTTGATTCAAGCATCCGCTTTAGATAGTACTTTATAAATAGCATTTCTCAAAATTCGCATTATTTCAAAGAGTTTACACTTAACACCATTGTTGGACTCCCCTATATAACCTCAACCACTAACCCTGAACTCAACTCAGGCCCACTGCTCTTTTCAATCCCGCCCCCTCAGAAAAAAAACATAATTCAGACTTCAAACTCCTCTCCTTCCTGACCAACTATCCACCCTACCAGAGCCGTATTTATAATTTTGGCGCACAGGGGCACATATTGAATTCCGCCAAATCTATTATTATTTTTTGGGTGGGAATGCAGTAATTAATATATAATATATGTCTTCGTGTCTTATACATAAAGGGGCATACAAAAGAGTAATTTTTCGTATTCCCTAGTGTCGGACAAAACAATGATGTATTCAAAATTTCATTAAAATTGATCAAGTTGATTTTTCTCTATCTTGTTTTTATGTTTTGCAAATTTTAGCAAAATTTAAAAAGCCCTACTGACTTTATGGTTTCTTGAAATGACTTTAAATTTGGCATATGTATATAAATTACCCCAGAGAACAGATTTTTGTATCCTTGGCAATTTTCGGGAGATTTTTTTTTAGATTCTGAGCAAAAGCGAAGAATGTATTGGTTTTACAAATCTGTGTGTTTTTTTTTTTCTTTCGTATGTATGGAAACAAGATTTCGGGTAGAAATACTGGTCCAAAATTTTCGATCAGTAACTCTATAGAACGGAAATGTTGTCAAGATGGTACTTTTGGGAGGTCATTTTTCCAATTTCTCAATACTTTTTTTAAGCGCATGCCTAGACTATCTAAAAAACGGCATAACGTGAATTTTCGTAAAATCGATTTTGTTTTTTTGACATAACTTCCAAAATAATGGAGCTAGAAAGTTGAAACTTTCACCAACTACTAAAAATAGTCACGCGCACACCTCATAAAATTTTCGAAAACATTTGACCAATTTTGGGGTAA
This sequence comes from Stegophylla sp. TES_Ste_2020, assembly GCA_025469315.1. NCBI lineage: Eukaryota > Metazoa > Arthropoda > Insecta > Hemiptera > Aphididae > Stegophylla > Stegophylla sp. TES_Ste_2020. Next base: position 14,303 of record JAIPRM010009252.1, read on the forward strand.
GTACGACATTTTGAAAATTTCTCGCTTTTTATAAGTTTTTAATTCATAAAATTTTAATGTATAGATATTAAGAGCTGAAAATTTAATTCAATCATATTCATATGTATTTCTAACTACTCGAAAAATCTCGAAAATCGTTAATCAAGTTTTTGTTTTATAACTGTTTAAACTTGGAATTTCGACAGAATTCATAAGTTTTACTTAAAATTACACACTTAAACGCTTATAAAAAATAATTGGTTTAGCCGATCTTTATGAAACTTGGAATTAGATAAACTTGGTGGATGAACTTGGTACGTAAATGGAGAATTACATTGCGGATATTTTGGTGTAAGAAAATTTTTTATGTATGTATAATTAAAAATTTTACAAGGTTTTGATTGAAAAAAATTCGGAAAAATTACTATACATATTAATATTATAAATTTATAAATAAAAATATACATGGATTATTTTGTTATTATGACTATTAATGGATATTTGAAAAAATGTAGTGAATTTTATTTGGTGTAAGGTGTAACTATTATCTGAAAATAAAGTTAATTATATAAATATCTCCGTATATTTGTCCGTAAGAAATTTTATTACACCAAAATATTCGCAATGAAATTTTCTATCTGGACACCAAATTTCAAAACAATCGGTTAAGCCAATTTTCTTATATGTACGTTAAAGTGCGTAATTTTAAGTA